>JAULBR010012354.1:0-15991 GCA_032355825.1 Melanodrymia aurantiaca
ATAACCATGCGTCTGACGTCCAATAACCGCTGATTTATAATCGATGTGTTTCTAGTGGCGTCGTTAGATAAAACAAATTTACTTTACATTTATTACATGATTATAAACATCAACAGAAATATGAAAACGTTATTTATATTTTGTAAAATTGCTTGTTGCACGTCGTACGAATATTTCACCAAGACACTAAAGCTATAATATTGCAGACGCCGCAGAGCTGTTTGGCGCCAAACATTGGTTAGCGGCTCTCTATAAGAAATACCGTAAATTTTATCTAATTAATATCATTATTACTATAATCAATGGCCTTCGTGCTCATCTCCCACTAACAAACATTGTACCAGCCCCGAGGATGGTCAATGCCTTCAGGACATACATGTGTAAGTTTCCGCCAGGGGAGGTGCTCCCAAGAAAAGGGCGGAAAGATCAATGGAGCAACATATGGGATCCACTGCATTGTCTAATAAGATGGTGTTCTCTAACATAGAAAATTGAAATCGTTTAATAAATTATTTGAAGCTCATGTTGTTTTAGGTCGACCGACAAGTATCGTTTGATATTCGTGATTAAAAACTAAATTCCTTGAAGGGATATTCTTAGGATTGTTTGTTTTGTTCAATAATTATGTTTGATCATTTCAGTCCCCAAATTGTAGGTTTTTTTCTTTTGATATTACGTTTATTTTAATTAAATATTCTATTAGGTATAACTTATTACGTGCTTGTATCCCATTGTGATTCAAGAACGTAATTCCTAGAAAAAAAGTAACGTTTTATTATATTTAACGACGCCACTAGAAATACATCGATTATAAATCGGCGGTTATTGGACGTCAGACGCATGGTTATATTGACACATGGTCTCAGAGGAAACCCGCTGTCGCCACTGCATGGGGTACTCTTACCGGAAAAAGAGCAAGGGGTCTTTTATGTGCACTATCCCATAGACAGGATAGCACACACCACAGAATTTGATAAACTAGTTGTTGATCACCGGTTGGAATGGAAAATTGCCCATAAAATCATTTGCGCAGGTGGAGGATCAATCCCTCGACCCATCCCGACACAGGCAGACACTTTACCTCTAGACTACGTCCCGCCTCCAGTATGGAAAGATGTAGAATGAAGTCTTATTTCCAAACAATATAACAAATTGAAAACTGTATTATGATGTTACCTCTACCCATAGTGAGTTAACAATTCAATGAACGTTTCAGTTGGTTGATCACTTTAGGTATTGCTTTTATATTTTAAAGAAAAAAATTTGTAAAACAAATTGTTTTATGATAAATATGCTTCAAATTGTTTTTGGCATGGTATAGGTAGCGAAATTGGAACGGACTTTTTTCCAAGCTAAGCGTGACTTGGATAAGATTAACAATGAAATCAACTCGCTGGAGAAAGAGCTTGGAGAGCTGAATCGGAAGTATGAGGAAGCCAATGCTGAAAAGAAAGCTCTGCAGGACGAAGCAGAAATCATGGAGAGACGACTCATTGCAGCAGACAAACTCATTTCCGGTCTCGGATCAGAGAACGTCAGGTAACTGTATTAAATCAAATTATTTAATTAGCTTTCTCAATCGTTTTCAGCTGTAAGAAAAATTAAAAACTGGTTGTGATTTTTGGAAAATATTAGTTGGAAAAAGTCCATTGTTTCAATCAAAATAATCAACATAACGATGTACTTGTAAACAATGTTTGTGAAAGCTGTTTTAATACTTTAGATGGACGTTGGATCTGGAGGTACTGAAGGAAAAACGTGTACGCTTGCTTGGCGACTGTCTAGTGAGTTCTGCCTTCCTCAGTTACGTGGGTGCATTCAGTTGGGAGTACAGAAACGACCTCACATACACCGACTGGGTTGATGACCTGAGAAGCCGAGATGTGCCACTTAGTGACCCGTTCAAGATTGAAGATCTTCTCACAAACGATGTGGAAATCAGTCGGTCAGTTCAGTTACTTGCATTATTTTTTAATTATTAATTTTTTTTTAAACTACAGTCAAACCTGCTTGAGTGGTCACCTGTATTAAGCAGCCACCTGTCTTAAAGGGTCATCATAATATTCTACCAAATCAGCAATTTTAGTGCATTTTGACCTGTATTAAGCTGCCACCTGTCTTAAGAAGCCACATTTAGTTACTCCCTTAGGTGGCTGCTTAAGACAGGTTTGACTGTATATTTATTTTCCTGAAATAGAAATGGGATTGGCGAACAGGCAATGCCTATGTCAACGCCTTTCCCTATTTTGGAATCTTTAATACATTTTTATTATTTTTTATGTTGTTTTACTAATTATAGCCTGCCTAGTGTTTGTAATTATGGCCTGTACGATTCATTATTGTGTTCAATTCATGAGGCTTCTATCTTTATGTTCCCTGTATTTTGATCAGAACACTAACACAGTTGAGTAACCATACTCTTGTTAATTTCTGAAATAGTTTGCCTTGCCGTGCATTGTACATAACGGGCATAACATGATGAGATCATTGCCTGACAGCCAATCGCTAGTCTTCAAAAATCAATTTGAGAATACTAATGCGGCAATGGCACTGTGGATGACCCTGTAAATGACTGTTGTTTATCGTGTTGTTATATAATAGTAATATCATGCACAGGGTCGTAACAAAGTATTTATCCAATCACTTCAAATGTATAAGATATAATGAATATGTATTTGGCATCAACAATTGTTTGCTAAACCTTAATGTACATGTATGCAACAATGTTTGAACTGTTTGACAAACTGTTATCAGGTGGACATCTGAAGGCTTACCACCGGATGAGCTGTCTATACAGAATGGAATCCTGACAACTCGTGCAAGTCGCTTCCCTCTGTGTATCGATCCACAGCAGCAAGCACTCCGGTGGATCAAGCACAAGGAAGAAGCCAACAATCTGAAGGTTTGTCTTACTTGTATTCTCTAGTTCGGCGATTCCATGGTATTTGTCCCGTCAGCAACGATTTTTTTTCCATCATTTTGGTTGGTTAAGACAAACACTACGTTGTCAGATAATTCAACTGTTAGGAAAATATTAATGAAATTTGATAATATTTGCATTTATTTACATAACAAAGAAAAGTTTTTGTTGCGCCAAATTCCTGTACATAATTATTCTTTCTATCACCCCAGAGGGCAAACAAAACCGGAAAAATATGAATCATATTTTCGCTCTGAGAAAGATCCCAACATTGGTATAACATGTCACCTGATTGGTTGTTATGGACAATCACCAACCACTGAGAGAGGTGCTAGTAAAAGAATTTAGGAAAAATGCAACATAGCGTCACAATTTATTGTAGACATGATGTCATGCACATTGGGTAGAAACAGCTTGATTCATGGTTTTTTCACTGTTTATACTTTAGATCGACGTAAATTAAGTTTGGAATCTATCAGTTGACCCGTTGTGTTATTTTCCATTCCAACCAGTGATCCACAATTGGTACATCAAAGGCTGTGATTTGTGCTATCCTGACTGTGGGAAAGTCCAAATATTGATATTCTAAGCAAGAACATTTAAATTTTAATACAGGAAACGTTATAATAACGTTAGGTGCATTTCCGTCTTAGGTGCACATCTGTTTTAAACTCAGCAATGTCCCTTTAAACCTTGTGATGGGTTGTAACACCTATGAGCTTATGCTATGTGGTTGTATAATCATGGAAAATGTTTATTAATAGTGCATGTCAATTAGAGACAATTTCAAAATCATCTACACCTTACCATTGTTTATATTTTTCCACTTCAGGTGTGTACGTTCAATGACAACGACTTTCTCAAACAGCTTGAATTGGCTATCAAGTATGGATTTCCATTCTTGTTTCAAGATGTTGATGAATACATCGACCCCGTCATCGACAATGTTTTGGAGAAAAATATTAAAGGTAAAGTTATGCTTTATTATATACATTGTATATGTAATACGTAACAAATAATTTTTATATTGGTGTGGAATTAATGAGTTGTATGAAAAAAATAGCTGCCCATGTCCAATTGTATGTATGAGGACTCTTCTAGTTCCGAAAACAATAATTTGATGCGAAGGTATACTGTATATTATTTCACTTTGTTGACAAAACGGTTGCTATGGCCTATTCAGTATTTTTGAATGGCGCTGTTTGCAGTTACATGAAGACTAATTTGATTATTGTGTTAATAAAATTGATGATATTTTAACAGGTGGACAGGGCCGTGAGTTTGTAGTGCTTGGAGACAAAGAAGTTGATTATGATCCAAACTTCCGCCTGTATTTGAACACAAAATTGTCCAATCCCAAATATGGACCAAATATTTTTGGGAAATCAATGGTGATAAACTACACTGTCACGTTGAAGGTAAGACCATGAATGGTGCAGAATAGATAAGATTGAATTTTTTTAAAGGTTGATGATGTCATGGTTGGAGAGCTCTTAAATCACCATCTTACGTAAATGAGATTTTCCTAACAATGTTTTGACATGTATATACCATGACATACAGTCTATCATGTTGTTTGCTCTTTTGTGAAATGAACCACATCCACAATATAATTATATAGCACTACCCCATACTTTTTTGTTTTGGGAGGTGTCTAGATACTCTGTTAAATATAAGTCGAACACTGTCTTCTGACAGATCACCGAAGGACGACGGTGGTAATTTTGCAACCTTAGGAAATATAGTTTCATAACTTGTGCCAGTCAATATAAAGCGAAATTAAACAGACACAGTAATTGGTAAAATAAATTCAACATCAACTAAACATCATTCTCAAATTATTATTTATAATATCGCGTTCAAAATCGGTTTTGATTTCGCTATGGTTAGATTCGACAACGACGTCATCAGCTAGCTATAGCCCATTGCACTTGAAATCGTTATTACACGCATGATTTACCAATTATATTTCCCTGTATATCTTGAACTTTGTGGATAATAATAATTGTTATGTTTGTATTGCACTCACTGTTTGTGTTTCACAGGGTCTTGAAGATCAGCTGCTCAGTGTGATTGTGAAATTTGAAAGGAAAGAACTGGAAGAACAAAGAGAACGTCTCATTCAGGAAACCAGGTATGGAAATATCATTGTAATATTTTGAATCTTATTAACTTTCTTTCCCTTCAGGTTACTTTCCTATTAGGCGTATCATAAAATATTGTTTGTTTCCGGTTACCCGACCGACCCTAATTTGAACCTGCCGACCCTAAATCCTTTTTTGTATGTCCAAAACATTGTTGTAATATAACATCGATTTCCACGAAAACTTTCCAAACCTATCAACACCTATTTAATATCCATAAATAAAATTATTTACCAAATTATAATGTTTTTCCTATCTACCTACATACCCTATATCTTTCCAGCATGTAATTGGAAATGAGTAACTTTTTTTTCCCGCCTTACAAATATTAGCAATCGTGTATGTGTCCAGTTATGATAAAGTAAATGTTTAAATTTAGTACCACATTGATCAAAACTCCATATGTTTGGTTGATTCTTCAATAACTTTATTAGTGTCGGATGTGGTATTTTAGTTATGCATATTTGTTTAAGAATGTTAACCTTTTTGTTCGAAAAAGAAATACGACTTTGTTAGTCTTGGTTCCTATGTTAACAAGAACACAGTGCTATAATAGCGCATAAACATTAATGCCTCCATGCAATGTTTAATAATGAATGGTATCTATGCCAAATAATTATGAGTATCACAGTATGAATACTTTTCCTTATCTATTTACGATACAGCATTTAGCTGTAGTACTGTTATTGTAAAATGTATTACATATTTATAACATTCATTAATAGATTATTGTCAATGGTATTCAGATGTGTATCTTTTTCTCTATATGAATTTGGACTGAACTGAAGTGTGATTTTGTTCTCGTTTGCAGTGAAAATAAGCGTTTGCTGAAAGACCTTGAAGATTCCCTGTTGAGAGAGTTGGCCACCTCACAGGGAAACATGTTGGACAATGTGGAGCTAGTGGAGACTCTTGAAGAAACAAAGTCTAAAGCCACTGAGGTAAAACATCAGCCTCCAATTTCACTGCTAAATGGAAACAAACATGTTCGATTTAGACACTCGTCATAAGCACAGCCATTTTGGTTTGTCCAGAGCTCCTCTATATTAATTTACTATAATTAATGTGGCCTTATATAAGTTTTTAGGTATGCTGAGTTTAAAAAATGCTTGGATTGAATATGTCAAGATGTCGTCCTTAGCTTGCAGCCTATTATCATTGCTTCCAGTTTTAATTGTTGTAATGAGACAAGAAGTATGACAGAGCCATAAGGCATAGGGATCCCCTTCTCCTTACCTGTTTAACTAAGCACTTTGATTTAATTTAAGGGAATTGTAAACACTTTGATTTATTGTAATGGCTTTGTAAGGTCCTTAAATTAAGTTGTCTGTCCCTGTACGATGTATAAATTACTATAATGCATAATCTATCAAATTTGTACTCACGAATTCTACATAAAATTATAATAATTATTATTGCTGAATTTTGAAAATGTAAGCGCTTTAAAAAAATCCTGTGCAAAGGCCTGTATGTAACGTACATAATAATTATTGTAGTTAATAAATGAAGTGTATTTCGTTAATATGACAGGTGTCAGAGAAGTTGAAGCTGGGTGCTAAGACTGCGATTGACATCGATAAGCTCCGTGATGGTTACAGACCTGCTGCTAAGCGTGGAGCCATCTTGTTTTTCGTCCTGGCAGAAATGTCGCTCGTCAACACAATGTACCAGTACTCGTTGGCCTCGTACCTCGAAGTATTCGAATTCTCGCTCAAAAAGAGTTTGCCTGACTCGATACTTGTGAAGAGGTTGAGGAACATCATGGACACTTTAACACACAATGTCTACAACTATGGGTGTACTGGTGTGTATCTATATTGTATTTCATAACGGCATTACATATTAAGTGTTAAAATATAGTTGTTTTCGGAATTGGTTGAAGGAATAAATTACAGTCGACATTTAAATCTGCATTTTAACTTTTCACGACTGGTCCATCATTTTCTGTGGTGTGTGCTATCCTTTCTGTGGGAAAGTGTACACAAAAGATCCCTTGCTGTTATTCAAAGAAGAATAGCCTATGTGGCATTAGTTGGTTTTCTCTGTGACCAAGTGTCGATATAACTGTGTTTGACATCCAATAACTGCTGATTAATATTATATGTGTTCCAGTAGTGTCATTAAACAAACTTTATCTTTATCTTTGTTATATTCATTTACTTTCAGGTATATTTGAAAAGCATAAACTACTCTTCTCTTTCCAAATTGCTATCAAATTGGAACAAGATCAAAATCAAGTTACTCAAGAAGAAGTTGATTTTTTCATCAAGGTAATTGCTGTATTCTTTCAATAATGTTGACAACTCGTCAATTCGGACCACAGTAAATCATTTCTTGAACTCTCATCTCCATAGAAGAAATTTGATATAAAGTCATTCATTTTCCTACCAAAAGTATTACAGAAACTGTTAGGATTTTGTTCAGCAGTTGAAAATCACCCCTGTATAATCACAGAACTTGTTTAAAACTGAAACAATTCCAAACCCAAATTCGTCTTTTTTGGCTGAAAAGACAGCTAAATTTTGAGAATATTTTCTATTTGTAGGGTAATATTGCATTAGAGAAGAGCTCGCGACAAAAACCATATGCTTGGCTGCCGGATGAGGGATGGGAGGACTGTGTACACCTGGCTACGGTATTACCAGACAAGTTTGGGAGTCTGCTCGATGATATTGAAAGAAATGAGAGTGCTTGGCAAAAGGTAAAAACAAGTTTTATGTACCCGGTATACATAGGAAACTGAACAACTATTGGATCATTTAATGATAGTCAACAATATATTTTAAATTCATGTTACATATTATTTCACTGACTATGTTTAGCTTTGAGACATTTTCTCTTCCAAGATGTCACAATTATTTATTACGTTTTCTCCATGTTATGATGAATAAATAAGTTCTAAATTATGCAATAAAAGAATTAAGAATTATCTGTACTATAGATTTGAGATATTTATTTGTAGTAACTTTAAAAGCATATAGATTTGTAATATAACAGTTGTAAACGTTAAAAAAGCCATGTTATTGTTACAAATTGTTACATTGATTTTTATTCATTTTGTATCTTTGTATATATACCACATTTTGACATCAAATAACCTATGTTTTTTTCATGCTGGGGTGTTGTTAAAAATCAATTTATTATTATTATTATTATTATTATTATTATTATTATTATTATTATTATTATTATTATTTTTGTTTCTTTATTATTATTATTTTTTGTTTTATTATTATTATTATTACTACTAATATTGTGTAATTTTATGTACCGGTTTTTTTCTTACACTTTTCAGTGGTACGACCACGACACTCCAGAATCTCAGCCATTCCCACTGAAATATGAAAAGTCCATCTCGGAATTCCAGAAGATTATGCTGCTGCGTTGTTTCCGCGTGGACAGGATTTACCGAATCGTTACGGAATTCGTCACCAAGTCGATGGGAGAGAAATACGTCACCCCGCCACTGATCAGCTTCGAGTCGATATTTGAACAGAGTACTCCAATGTCGCCCATCGTCTTTATTCTCAGCCCGGGTTCAGATCCGGCCAGTGACTTGTGGAAACTTGCCGAGAGACTGGAATTCGGCACGAACAAGATAAAATATTTGTCCATGGGACAGGGGCAAGAAAAGGTAAAGTATAATTAATGTCGTTGTTATGATTAAGGAGCCGGGGCGTAGCTCAGCGGTAAAGTGTCCGTCTGAGGTTTGATAGGTCGACGGATCGATCCTCGTCTCTGGACTCGTTGGGTTATTTCCCATTCTAACCAGTGATCAACGACTGGACCGCCAAAGGCTGTGTTGTGTGCTATCCTGTCTGTGGGAAAGTGCACATAAAAGATCCCTTGCTGTTTTTCGAAGGAGAGTAGCCAATGTGGCGGCAGCGAGTTTCCTTTATGACCAAGTGTTGATGTAACTATGCGTTTGAAATCCAATAACCGCTGATTAATAATCAATGTGCTCCAGTGGTGTCGTTAAACAAACTTTAAAAAACAATTTGTTATGATTAGGATTGTAGTGATTACACTACTGATCAAATAAAGTTAGTCGTACACTTGCATTACAATATAAATCAAGTAAATTCTTCTTTTTTTTGTTGATATTTTGTTTATTTAAAATGGCAGGAATTCGCAGGACATATTAAAACTATTGATCAGCATTGTATTGAGACATTGCTTGTTGTTATAGGTAGCTTTACAACTGCTGGAAACTGCCATTGCTCGTGGTCAGTGGCTTATGCTGCAGAATTGTCATCTACTGGTGAACTGGCTGAGGGATCTGGAGAAACAGCTGGAAAAACTCTTAAAGCCTCATCCAGACTTCAGACTCTGGCTCACCACGGAGCCAACACCAAGCTTCCCCATTGGAATTCTGCAGAGATCTCTAAAGGTACCAGTGACTTTCAATTTGTTTTATCCTGCACCACGTGATGGATTATAAATGTATACAATGTTTCTTTTCAAATGGCTTAGCATGGAATACAAATGTGGTAAAGTGTCTGCCTGAGGTTTCATATGTTGAAGGATCGATCCTCCTCAGTGGATGTGTTAAGCTATGTCCCGTTCCAACCAGTCATCCTGACTGGTCTATTAAAAGCTGTGGTGTGTGCTATCCTGTATGTGAGAAAGCACATAAAAGATCCCTTGTTGTTAATCAAAGAGTAGCCTATGTGGCGGCAGCGGGATTCCTGTGACCAAGTGTCGACATAACCATGCTTTTGACATGCACACTGATTAATAATCAATGTGTTCCAGTCGAGTCGTTAAACAAACTTTATCTTTATCCAAGCTATGTAAAAAAAAAACCCACCCATAATCCTTATCATTTTATCCCTAGCCATGTATAAACTTAGAAACCACAATTATCTGCATATATCTGTATTGGGTAGAATTCCTTAGCTCTGATAGAGATTGTGCCCAATACAGCGTGTATTAACTCTGCGTGACACATACACGTTAAGTTACTATACATACATGTATACATTATCTGCATATAGTCTCACAGAAACCAATGTATTATACCTTCAGGTCGTCACTGAGCCACCCAACGGACTGAAGCTGAACCTGCGAAGTACGTACCACAAGATCCCGGCGACCGCACTCACGGAATGCTCTCACCCCGCCTTCTCGTCGCTCGTGTTTGTTCTCGCATTCTTCCACGCAGTCGTACAGGAGCGGAGGAAGTACGGCAAGATCGGCTGGAACGTCTCGTACGACTTCAACGAGTCCGACTTCCGAGTGTGTATGCAGATTCTCAACACGTACTTGACGAAGGCCTTCGAGCAGGGCGACACGAAGATTCCGTGGAGCAGCTTGAAGTACCTCATTGGAGAGGTATACAACTGATGGGAGATTAAGGCCATCCATACCCGCCTTGGACACAGCCTTGGCATTAAGCTTTATGGCGGGCCATGCCCAAGGCGGCGGTGCTTGAATCTTTGGTAGATAAAAAGCACTTAAAATGTTTCATTTCAGACTGTCTTAATGTAATTTTTCTGTGCAGATAAATTTATAATTTAAGTTAAGATATTCTCGGAAATTATGACATTGGTTAGCATCTCAGATCTGCATTCCAGTTTTACTTTACTGTTGTCTTGCTGTTCAGGTTATGTATGGCGGGCGAGCTATTGATGACTTTGACCGGCGTGTTCTGCGGACGTACATGGATGAATACATGGGAGACTTCATCTTCGACACGTTCCAGCCGTTCCACTTCTACGTGAACGACGACGTCGACTACAAGATCCCAGAGGACGGACCAAGAGACAATTATGTCGGTGAGTTGTCACTTTTAATTCTCACTAATTTTGCAGCAAATTAAAGAAATATTTAGACATAAAATATATAGACGATATTGAACGAGCTACCCTGTATTATCTAGTTTAAGTCCCAAGTGAAATGATTTTCATTTGTCACGAGATTTAGCGAGTGACTAAAATGAAAATTATTTGACGAGGGACTTAAGCTTGATAATACAGGGTAGCGAGTTTAATATTCTATTTATTTCTCCAGACATTTCATTGTGAAATGCTTTTCAAAACACAATTGACGTCAATGTAGCACTGAAAAAAAGAAGATTTTGCAGTTCTCCGCGATGTGCATGACATCATGTTGACAATTTATGACGTCATATTTTACTAACGTTCCTTGTCAATGGCTGGAATGGTTTTAACAACCCAATCAAATGACACGTTATACGAATGTGGATAGTTTCTCAGTGAGAAATTATTATATTTATTTTCACCGGTTAGAGTGCCCGCTGGGGTAATAAACCATAATAAACTTTGGATGATTGTCACTAACGTTATGTAGAGTAAACTCGTTGAACTTCACATGGATTTTTTTCATTTGTCAATTTGTTGCACATTCCATTTTTGTTTAGATTTCATCGAGTCTCTTCCACTGGCAAACACACCCGAAGTGTTTGGTCTGCATCCCAACGCTGAGATTGGTTATTACACACAAGCGGCTCGGGACATGTGGTCTCATCTTGTGGAATTGCAGCCACAGACTGGTCAGTATTACTTATAGAATACTTGTAGAACAATGTACAATAATGGTATGACGTGACGCACAATGCTTATATTTTACACGAGCAACGTCGGGTAGGAAAGATCCAAATATATTGCTTCCGATTTCCACCCATGTAGGGAATAAAAGTCATTATTACATAATGAAAATATATATGTATCCTTATTGGTCGAAAATCAGTCACAAGACCTTCCGTAAATTATGATATTTGGCTCGCCAGTCCATGGAAAGTGATATTGACCAGCTTCCGGTTTTTGTGCTTGTGACTTTATGTCAGAGACATGTATGGCGTCACTTAACACAGTACTTTTAGCTCGTCAGTTAGTACTGTGGAAAATTAATCTTAAATTATTATGTAATAAAACAATTATTGACCATAATATCATGTTTTATGGACCCACGAAAGTGATATTGACTTCGGCCTCTGTCAATATCACTGTCTTGGGTCCATAAAACATGATATTGCCCTCAAGGATGGTCCATAATTGATAAATATCTCATACGATACTAAACCACCAAACTTTCACTTTCATAAAAGACTGTTGATGAACGACAGATCTCTACAATCTCTGGTGGGCCTTTTATCAACTGATGTCTACAATTGACATACTCTGCTGTTAACTCTCATGTCTTTGTCATTAATATGTATTCAGTACTGTTCAAATTGTTTTGCTGATGTTACCAGGTGAAAGTAGTGCTGGCATCAGTCGAGAAGATTTCATCGACAAGATTGCGACAGACGTGCATAAACGTTTGCCCCCAGAGTTTGAGCTTGATAAGATAAGAAAGAAGTATGGCCTAGAAGTGTCACCAACGACAATTGTTTTGCTACAAGAGCTCGAGAGGTTTAACAAACTTATCGATCGGATGAGGAGATCCCTAATGACACTGAAACGGGTTTGTCACATTTGCATATAATGGGATATGGTCGGGGATGTTGTGAGGGATGGGCTGAGTGTTGTGGAAAGTCTAGAGAAAAATATAATTTTCAATGAATGAATAGACAGTGAAACCCCTCTAAACCGGACCCTCAGTAAACAGGAATTCCCTCTAAACCGAACATATTTCAAAGTCCCTGTATTTAAACCTCAGTAAACTGAACACCCCTCTAAACTGAACATTTTACTCTGTCCCAAGTGTGTTCGATTTATAGGGGTTTCACTGTATCTATTTTATTTAAGCAACCCCACCCAGTAATTGAAATATTTTCACAGGGTTGGACTCAATAAAAAATATTTTACAGTATTCATTCATTGTTATAAGCAATGTGGTGTTACATGTAGTCTTGTATTCATATTGTAGTGGACGCTCTTACACTGAACTATGTCCCGCTCCCTACATCAAAAACGTAACAGTAACTCGTCATTGAAAAATTTAGTCTAGTTGGTTTGTGATGATAAATAATTAAAAACAAAATTCTTATTTTGACATTAGGCTCTGGCAGGAGAGGTTGGAATGAGCAGTGAGCTGGATGACGTAGCCAAATCTCTCTTCAATGGCTTCATTCCGTTCATCTGGAGACGCCTTGCTCCAGACACTCTCAAGTCACTTGGCAACTGGATGATCCACTTCCTAAGGAGGAATGCACAGTATGTTAGCTGGGTATGTATATACTTTAGTATGTAACTATGAGCTAATTTTCTAAAAAAAATAATAAAATTTGGTTTGCCGACCGACTCTAATTTTATGATGCGACCTGAAAAACAAAAACCCATTTTCGAAACCAAATATTTAAGGGAAAAAAAAGTATTTAATAATACCTACCTACCTTTTTTTTTTCCAAGTATGAATCCGGAAAAACACAAGAGACGTGCTCTGTCAGACATAATTGAGTAAAGTAAATTTAATCTGAAGACGATCTTTATCAATGTGTGATGTCACCATTTGAATTTGTGATCTCAAGCGAATAAATTATATTATACATCAGCTTTAACGAAGTTTGGGGTATATAGTGTTTTCACAGCATATCTCCTTCACAAATTGTTTGTTTCAGTTGAATGAAGGCGAGCCTCCAGTGATGTGGTTATCAGGATTGCATATTCCAGAGTCCTACCTCACAGCTCTGGTACAAGCCACATGCCGAAAGAATGGCTGGCCACTCGACAAGTCGACACTGTACACCAGTGTCACCAAGTATGAATCGGCAGAAGATGTTACAGAGAGGGCACATCAAGGTATGTTGTAAGAAGCATAGATGTTTTGTGTTGTTTGATTAAATATGTTACAGAGGGGGCACATCAAAGTATATTGTAAACATCATAAATGTTTTGTTTGAATATGTTACAGAGAGGCATGTTGTAAGAAGCATAGATGTTTTATGTTGTTAGATTGAATATGTTACAGGGGGATTAAGATATGTTGTAAGGATCATGGATGTTTTATGTTAGATCGAGTGTTATAGTGAGGGCACATCGACGTATGTTAACTGGATCAAACATATTTTGTGTTTAATTGAATATGTTACAGATGTATGTTGACAAATGTTCATATTGTTTTTACTATTTTATTGCAGGCTGCTTTGTATCTGGTTTATACCTGGAGGGCGTTGCATGGGATCTTGAGAAAAAGTGTATTGTTCGGCAGAAACCAAAACAACTTATCCAAGAATTACCCATTTTGAAGATAATTCCAATAGAAGCTCATAGACTGAAACTTCAGGTGAGTTTTATTGACTGTAGCAATATGACAGTATATAACTAGCTTTTTATGTTACCAATATATACAAACTATATACATGTAATTAAATGAAAGCCAGAACGTCATTTTAAAAAGTGCTTCAGGATTTATTTTTAAAAAGCAGGGATGATGAAAAACAGATTTTCTCAATGATGAAGTCAAATATAAAAAATGTGTTTTAATGGCAATGAAACATAAAAAAAATTATGATTTCTTTGCATGTTTGCAATATTTATAGCATATTAGGGATTTTATTTAATTGTGTAAATAGACTTATGACTTTCATCTTCTGACAAGCTAAAGTAAGTAAACCATGTCTTTTTTTATAACAGTTATATATTACGTACTTTATTTGTTCACACTTTAAAATTATCTCCATTGATTTTCACTTGCAGAACACATTCCGTTCTCCCGTGTACGTGACGTCTCAGAGACGAAACGCGATGGGCGTGGGTCTGGTGTTCGAGGCCGACCTCGCCACCACGGAACACATCTCACACTGGATACTGCAGGGACTCTGTCTCATTCTGAACGCAGACTAAAGTCAACATCCACTCTCACGCGTGGATAAGACGTTTGGTTTATGCTCAGTTTGTTTCATTGCTTGTGATAATCAAAACAGTTCAGTGACATTCTCAAAAGACATAATATAAGCTCAAAAGTATTAATGGATGAGTTGTGGATTATTACAGCCATCTTGATGACTTGTTACTTTGTTTTAACTTCAAGCTGAATAGTGAGATATGGAAACTATTATGAATGATTTGAAAGTATTCAGTGGACAGATTTCAAGAATAGAGCTCAAATTGAGTTGGAGACTGGCTCATCTGTAGATTAAAGAAGATATATAAGCTTAAATAAATCCATTACATGCTAATAACGAAAAACTTTATTTGATATGGGAAATAGTATGAATGATTTGAAAGTATTGAATGGACAGAATTGAAGACTAGAGCTCACATCGAGCAGAAAACTATCTGACTGGATTACCGGTAAATTAAAGACGATATACAAGTTTAAATAAATCACAGAGCTTGTCCATTATGTGATAATAACGAAATAGAAGAAAAACATTTGAGTATCCTTGAACATTTTTTTTATTTTGATGCATGCCAGAAATATGTTTGAAAAACTATGGCTTATCAAAGTATTGAAATTAAGAAAAGAAACATTGATGTTAGACTGCAATATCTAAAAACAGGTTAATGTGTGTTGAAATGTTTAATTCTGTTAGTAAAAGAACACTTGTTTTATAGAAAGTACTGTACTGAAAATATTAAGAAGTGAAACTGAGGTTGGCATTAACCTTCTTTATCACACAATTGATTATTAAACAGTCTAATTTGGTCTTTCTAGTACTGGATCTCAATTTACAAGAGCTTATAAGTATCTGGTAAAGTTAAAACATTGGCTACTGTTTCCAGTATGAAGTATGATAAACAGCAATGTCTTATACACATTTTTGGTACTGAATTAATATATAATTATATAGTATTGTTAATATATTTGTTTAGGTTCTTAATTACGGTGTTCACTCCAGCTATATAAGATCTCCACATTACTTGAACCTCATCATTGTATTATTACAATACAGTATTATACTAAATTTCGCTGCTTGAGAATTATAGTACTGTCCTATTGATGAAATTGGGTCCAATGGAGTTATGGGTATCACTGGAAAGCTAACATTCCAATCTTTAAGATGAAACTGGTTTCAGTT
>JAULBR010012465.1:0-15988 GCA_032355825.1 Melanodrymia aurantiaca
ACGTACACCTGCGCATGGGATGAACATTAATATGTCCTATTGGCTGTCATAGACTAGGTTGCTTCAATGGAGATACACGTACACCTGCGCATGGGATGAACATTAATATGTCCTATTGGCTGTCATAGACTAGGTTGCTTCAATGGAGATACACGTACACCTGCGCATGGGATGAACATTAATATGTCCTATTGGCTGTCATAGACTAGGTTGCT
This sequence comes from Melanodrymia aurantiaca, assembly GCA_032355825.1. NCBI lineage: Eukaryota > Metazoa > Mollusca > Gastropoda > Neomphalida > Peltospiridae > Melanodrymia > Melanodrymia aurantiaca. The sequence continues at coordinate 216 of JAULBR010012465.1, forward strand.
TCAATGGAGATACATGTACACCTGCGCATGGGATGAACATTAATATGTCCTATTGGCTGTCACAGACTAGGTTGCTTCAATTGAGATACATGTACACCTGCGCATGGGATGAACATTAATATGTCCTATTGGCTGTCATAGACTAGGTTGCTTCAAAATGTGAAATAAATAATTATAAAAACTAATTAGTATGATTGATGAGCCTATTATCTTCCATACTTGTCTCCGCTTCATGGCTTCATTGATGGAACTGAGCTACCCGTTCAGGTGTCTTTTACTGTTTTACTTCGTGAGAGGAAATCAATGCAAACTACACTAGTGTCATGTTATTATCCATTTCAGGAACATCAACTGCAAGCTAATCCCGCTAATTATGTGATTGAAATCGAAGCAGCGGGCCATGTGAGTGTAACTAGACGAAGACCCGGTATGTAATCCCATTCAGTATACACTGACAGATTACTCAAATATTGCACTTTCATAGATATTATAATGGAATCCATGTGCACCATTGTTAACATAGTCATTTAAACATCATTAAGTTTGGCTGTGTGGGAGTTTGGTAAATGTCATCATTTCTACTGAGTATTGTAAAAATAGAGTGCTCCAAGTTTACTGGAGGAATGTAGGTCATGGCTGTGTATTTAGAAATGTGGGTGACAAGCAAATCATGTACGATCAGCTCAAAATTGATAGAAAAATCACAAAAATGGCTTGAATGTTTATTGATCGCTTTTTGGTTGCAGACAACATATTAGTTGTTGGTTATCCACTTTATCAACTGACTAATTACTGTAATTAGTCTGTAATTACTGTAATTAAATCGTAATCACTTGTCTCATTGGTTGTGTCTTGGCTCAGTAGTTGGTGAGTCGGCCTGCAGTGCATGATATCGAAGGATCAATCCTGCAAAGTAGACTATTAGAACTATTCAACCAATCGTCCATGACTCATTTCTGTGATGTGTGATATCCTGTCTGAGGTGTGTGCATATAAAAGAACCCATGCTGCTTAAAAAAGGAATATCCTAGATATTGGTGACTGGTTTCTGAGACCATGTGTCATAATTATTATGTTTGTCATTCAATTGTTTACGATTAGTTCATCAGTGTATTTCAACATTAACAAATAAACATATTCCTCTTTTTGCCTTGACTGTAACACTGTATTAGCTACCACAATGTGATAATATGATGGCAAGTTTTTTGTTTCTCCTGAGAATAATTAAGAGGCTCTGTTTTAGTCGCCACATCGATATTGAACATTTTGTGCGTTCACTAGCTGTATAAAGTGCTTCCAGTGGGAGTTATTAGTCCATTAGTCTCAGACATACATGTAGATGTATACTGTCAGCTTCCTCTCAACTGCATACCGGTACTATTTATTGATTTTAGTTTTCATTGTAAAGATTGTATTTCCAGTTACATACAACTGTACATACAAACAATCTTACATTCAAAGTTATGTACTGTTCTCGATGCTTGTGACTACTATAGACAATGCCACCACAAAATGAAGCTTAGTGTTTTCATTAATTTATAATAAACCTGTGTTAAACGGGGTTTTTATGTTTATGTCTGCAAACCAAACTGATTTCCTCTTATTAATGTGCTGAAAGAGATTAAATTTATGATGACTCAAGAATTGTAGGTAATTTCTAGTGTTTGAATATTATGTGTACTCAAGCATTGTAGTATATTTGGTTTGCATGTTTTTTCTTCTGTACAACTGCCTACAAGTGACTGAATAGTCATAGAAAGATAGTTTATTTGTTTGAAGACACTAGTACATGTAGCTGACACATTGATTAATTTTATTATTTTTTAATCATTACACTTTAAAACGTTTTAGTTTAAAATAAATCATGAGTTAACGGCACACACCCAAGTTTTAAGATTGATGCCACAGTACATACACAATTTTAATGCTGTTCATAGCATATTTCTGGTTAATAGAGAATTTAAAAAAAAATTAACATTTACTTACCATTTATATACATGTACATGTATATCGAATGCCTTGGCAAGTTAGTACGATACAAATTAGTATCTATAGGCAAAAGTACCCTTTAAGCTACTATAACAATTTGGATGACCAGAAACACATATTGATATTGTAAGCAATAAGATGTAAGTGAATGTTATTTTTAATAATAATAATACATGCTCTATTAGCCAGAAACATGTTACCAATAGCATTAGATGCGCGCATACAGTGGCATCCGTCTTAAAACTCTAGAGTGTGCCTTTAATGTTATAGCCAACTTTAATGTTTTAGCTAAAACAGTTTGAACACAGCTATTGTCTCAGGTGATTAGTCAATTAGCAGCAATTCTTTTTGAACAGGATAGCACATACCACAGCATTTGATGTACCAATGATAGTCAAATACTTGTTGAAATCAGAAAAGAGTGCTCTAATTGGTGTACTAAGGAGGATAAATCTTTCGAGTCATGTTTTTGACGTGAGTGGATAAATAAAAATGTTTACTCAGGCAGTAATTAACACATACAGTTGTATTCAGATTGAGATGTTGCTTTTCAGTGTGTTGGACAATAATTCTCTCTGATTGCAATCAATTGCTTTGTTTAAAAGAAAACTTTAATTAATTTACTATGCTGTAAATTTTTGAGTTAGAATAATAATTATGGTAATCAATTGAATTTGCAAATTGTACGCTCTTAGTGGGTTAGGATCACTAATTATTACAGATTTTCAAATGTGCTTACAAGTACGTTAAACACAAAATTAAATTAATTTATAATGTACTTCATATCCCAGTACCATCTGTAATGTATGTGTGTATGTGCTTGCATGCGTTCGTGCATGCGTTCGTACATGAGTGTGTGTGTGTGCTGTGTGTATGTGTGTTCGGGTGTGCATATAATATTATGCACATATATACCGTTATGTACATGTATGTATATATAGTATGATAAGTTTTTTCATCATGATTTATGATTTGGGTATAACTAATGTTGAGATTATCATTTGATATGCTTGTAACGGTAATAACCTATGTTGTATTCATTTTCGGGGTTCAGATAGCAGATATCGATGTGTTTGATATGCTTGTAACGGTAATAACCTATGTTGTATGAATTTTCGGGGTTCAGATAGCAGATATCGATGTGTTTGATATGCTTGTAATGGTAATAACCTATGTCAATGTATGAATTGTCAGGGTTCAGATATTGACGTGTCTGATAATCTGGCCCAGCTAGCTGACGGATTCTCAATAAACTCGGCACAATGGCGCACGTTTTGTTTCTTAATCCCGTGATCGGCTGTGAATGTGTTTCAGCTGATTGTTAACGCTGGGATTAAGTACGGGGTTAATATGTGATCAACACCACAGACCGAGTCGAACATAATACATGCAACGCCAAACTGATCATCCGTGGTGTGAGTACAAATTGCAATCAGATAAGAGTACATCTTGATTAGCGGTATGTGACGTACGTCAGATAGAAGACTGTAGGGCCGCACACTTATACCAATGATGATCACTGCGCTAGATTACTTACTTCACCTGAAACACGGCCCGCCTGGCTCATACTACGTTACACACACAATTCCTCATTTGTGGGACTATTCTGGACAACATAATTATGGGCTCAATGGGTAGGTGTACGACCAGTGTCCACAACTGGTTAACAAAGCCATGGTATATATGTATAATCCTGTCTGTGGGAAATTGCATAGAAAAGATCCTTTGTTACTCATCAAGAGTAGCATGTTTCCTCTATCATACTAACACAAACTTCTGTCCTGAACAGGCAGTCGAGGCATCTTGACTGTGTGACCATGACAGACACTGAGACATGCTTTATTCTTAGTTGGACGTAAATAAGTTATAACTACAGTGTAATTAATGTGAACTATAAACTTATAGGTTCATATTTCTCAGCAACAAAAAATGCATTGTTTTCTTCACGAAATCACTTATTTGTGTGTCATATCACAAGGAAGTCCTGAGCAAGAGCTACATTGTAGCTCAGTGGTTGCAGCATTTTCTGAGATGTGTGAGGTTCCAGGATCAACCCTTCTCAGTAGAACCAATTGGTTGTTTTACAATCGCATCCATTCGTCCACAACTGCTATGTACATCAAAAGACTAAAATTGGTTGGAAAGTGCATTCTAGTACATGTAAAAGATGTCTTGCTGCTAATTAAAAAAGAATAACTTATGTTGTTGTAAGTCTTCAGACACCATGTGTTGAAGACGGCATACATTGTACATTTAATATCCAATATCGTATGATTAATTAATCAATGTACTCTAGTTGTGTCGGTAAAGAAACTATCTTTATGTTTACCTGATTGGGTGGCTGCCTATTAAACACACCTGTAGATGTAACATCAGTACACGCTACATGTACTGCCTAATATGTGTAAATAACACAAACCGAATATCTCACTTCTGAAGTACATGTGTATTAGCAAAGAAAATGAACCCTTGACTGGCAGTTATGAGGTAAAGCCATTGTGTGCATTAATACAATGTTTTATGAAAAGGTGATTAAAATGTTTGAATGAGGACAATACAAGTGCACCTGTTCACAGCTTATTGGACAGACATGCAGGGGATCGAAGTTCTGCCGTGCATTGATGTCGAAGTTCTACCGTGTATTGATGTCGTGTATTGTTGTCGGCTGTCGAACAAACAAACCCATCATGCATTTCATGCTTTCTTTTTTCTCATGTGACACAGACATCATCATTATTGAAGTTCATATGAAAGAGAAGCCAGCCTTTGATAGTGATTAATATGTGCCACTCACTTCTGTTACTCCGCAGATTAACTTACTGGCTGGTCTGCAGGGGGTCTATCAGGAAGGCTCTGTGAGGGACGTCGACGGGCCCCCCACTAACATGTTCCTAGTGCCCTCTGATCAGATATAATTTGATGGCAGCTCATTGCCTACGTCTTATGGCAGTAGACATCACGGGGTCTTATCTCATACAGTTTTGTTTGACAACAAAAGAATTAATAATGTCTGACTGGTGGATTATCAAGCTTGTTTGATGAAGTGGTTTGCGGAGTTGTTGGTGTTTGTAATGCGTAACAGCATTTGCATGACTTCTGACAGTTAGCATTCCGGGTTAGAACATTACGTCTGCTCTCTGGCCTCCCTATTGTTGGGGGTTCCTGCCACACTAGCTTTGACAGATTGCAGGATTAGTCTGTATCATGTGCACCCTCACTCGGTCAATGAGACGCCCCGTCTTGTATGTATTTAGTTGTTTTGAAGGTGTGATTATTTCTATGATGGGGTGTTAGGAGGTTGACAGGGGGTAAAGAAAGCATGTGTTAAATTGACTTCTGATGGTCATGAACAGGTAGTAAGGGAACAAGTCATTCTGGATACATGTACATATTTTGTTCATGAAGTCTAAGGTATATAGAGCTCTTTCAGATAATGTCATAACTATCGTTTCCTTGTTTTAATTTTAAAGACCAATATTCTAAATTTAATTTTAACTCCTTGTATCTAATATCTGATGATATGTCTGTTTTGTATATATCAGTTTTCAACAGATATTAATTTTCACATTAAATTAATTAATGTTTGAGCTTAATACATTAGATATTTGAATCTTACAGATTCACACAAATGCCTTTTTGGAAAGGATGTTACGGAAAGCTGGAGGGCAGATAAAAGAGCATAATGTGGGGAATTGTAGTGAGTTGGACATGACAGAGGGTGCTCCAGGAGAAAAGAAGAGTAGTGGTAGTGGTAATACAACCACAGAACAAGGTATTACAGTTGGCCGTATCAAAGGTTGCATAGGAACACCTTGAGGTTTATATGAATAATTTGAGAACATTTGGAATTTCATGAGACATGATCTAAGGATTATAATTTTATAATGGAGCCATTTGGAAAAGCCTTGCGATGCATGTTGGCTATTGAGATTGATGGATGTGTTAGAATTATTTTAGAATAAAACATTTCCACACAATTCTTGTGACTACAAATGTTTTATGTTATTTGGAATCTATCCAGCTCCATCACACCATCTAATAAACTAAATAATCTTTGATATTTAAGATTTTACAACATTAAAAATTCAGTCTGCCAATAGCATAGAGTTTGACATAAAACTGTATTTCATGTTTGCAATTCCCTCTGTTACATTAGAATTGATATAATTTGTTTATTATTTTCACTAATTGAAATAGGTTTAACTCCATTGTTTAATACTAGTGTAAATACGTACAGATTACAGTGTAATTCATTGTATTTATAATAACTATGGTTGTTTGTTTAGTTGGAGATGTTGAAGAAGCCGGCAAAGATTCTGCAGTGCTGTCGTTAGATTCGAGAACGTTGAGCTGCGCGCCGTGTTCTGACTTACACAGTTGTTTATCAACATCGTCCATGACAGTGTACTGTTCCACCTGCACCAACCCCGACGCCGTCTTTTCCAGCGATTCGATGAGAACCAGTCTACTGCACCCCTGTACAATGCCTCTCACGTTTTCAGCGCCCAACTTGGCCGATCCAATGATGCTGTCGTCACCAACACCGCCAAATATTCTCATATCACATCCGCCAGACTTCACCAACGGATTACCAGTACAGGTTGGTTTCCATTGTGTTCTGTTGTATTGATAGTATTTAGGGGATAACTCTGTTGTATTTGACAAATTGTCAAATTTTAGTGCTACTTTAACTTTTGCAAATTGAATCCTAGGCTCCTACAGTATTAAAAAAACCCGGCTATGGTTTATCATTATCCTCCATCAAAATAGGTCTAAGTACAAGAAAAATATATACCAGTATCAAGAATTACTGTCTTTTAGTTTGAAATAAAGGTATTCATAAATTTACTTTATGTTTCGTTATTTGAATAGGAACATACAACTTTCTTCTTTATTTATGCTTGACTAATAACTTGTTTAATAAATACAATAATCTACTCCAAAAGCAAAATTACAAATTATGTGTCCCTTGAGAAATTCATGTGATTCCTCATTATTGATAAGTTAAATGTTTGGCACCTAAGTCTGTCATTGAAAGTCTGTAAACCAACATTCCTTTCTTTGTGACTGATTATCAATGATACATGTTGTATTTGTGATAATTCAGTTGTCTGTGGAGGATCCAGTCAGGAGTACAGTGATGAGCAAACACGGTGGTTACTCGGAGTGTCGCTGGATGCAGTGTGGTCAGATGTTCTTCAACATGGAGGAGCTTGTTGTCCACGTCAATGATTATCACGTCAAGGTTGAACGGCCTGATAACGACTATCAGTGCAAGTGGACTGGGTGTCCCAGGCTTGGCAAGGGGTTTAATGCTAGGTCAGTCATACATCTCATAACTTACTTACAACTTATTTACGTGCTTATATTTAATTACAGTTCAAGCATGGTCACACAGTCCAGCTGTCTCAATGTCCAGGACAGAAGTTAGTGTTAGTATAAGATGGAAAACCTGCTACTCCAATTTGATAAACTTGTAGCAAGGGATCTTTTATATGCATTTTCCCACAGACAGAACAGTACATACCGTGACCTTTGTTAAACCAATGTGGACACTGGTTGGTGTAAGTATAAGTACACCTACCCATTGAGATTTGCCGAGCACTCACTCTGGGTTGGACCCAGGACTGGGATTAAATATTCCATGTGCCATGAATGAGATTCGAACCAAGTATCTACCAGTCTTAAGCCTGATGCGTTAGCCACTGCTCTACGGAGGCCACTAATAAATTACTTACTAATCCAGACTTTTATGCTAAACTAGACGGATACCTATGAGACTATTTCCAAAAATAGTACATGTATATATATATATATGGATAGACTGGTAACAGGGACTGCATACACAGGATAATTATATAGTACTGTTACAAAGTGTGGTATTCACCTCTTGCATATTTACATTAAAATGGCATTCCTGAGTGCCTGCTTAAGACAGGTGTGATTGTGTATAATATTGTTGTTTTGTCTTTATAGGTACAAGATGTTGATCCACATCCGCACACACACGAATGAAAAACCTCACAGATGCAGTATATGTGACAAGTGTTTCTCTCGCCTGGAAAATCTCAAGATACACAATAGATCTCACACAGGTGGGTGAAACAGTACAGTATCGGGTTGAAACGGTCCATATTCGAACTACACCATCATGGTGGGTGCAACAGAACATATTTAAACTACACCATCTTGTTATAATGTATTGAATATTATGTAATAACATTGTATACCTTAGACTATGGCCAGAGTGTAAATGAAGATAAATTCAGTTCAGACAGCGATGTGGTTTACCAGACTCATATCGGCAAACTTGGCCATTCTTTTTACAGACCAATGGCTATTAGTGTCTGTCAATAATCACACAGCCTTACTTCAAATGTCCACGTTAAATATCATGTATATATATATATATATGTTACAGGCAATGTGCCAAATCAGTCATTTGGCAAAATGACAGAAATATTCAGGCCTAGTGATCACCAAGAGTGAATGTTATTTCCATTGGTAATATTTAAATAATTAATTTACTTTTCTCACTGGAGATCTACATGTGTAAACTTATTTACAAGACACTTTGTTTTCTACTTTCGTATTACAGGTGAAAAACCGTATATCTGTCCATTCGACGGCTGCCACAAAGCATATTCCAACTCCAGCGACCGCTTCAAGCACGTTCGAACACACCAAGAGGAAAAACCCTACATATGTAAGATGCCAGGATGTAGTAAACGCTACACCGATCCCAGCTCACTGCGGAAGCATGTACGCACACATGGACATTACTACCGTGGAGAAAATGACCATCTCATTTCACCGACTGCGAAGTTTCTTCCTTGCCATGCTCCGACTCCGGTGCCTGCCCCTCTATCTAGTATTATTAACCTCGGTCCGAACGGAGTGATGCTAAATGCTCAGCCACCACACTTTATTCCTTTACAAAACACCATCTTCCCATTGTCGGCACTACAGACGGTCATGTCATCTAATGCACTGCTCGCCTCTCCCATTCTGAGTGGTGCCGTTTCCATGGTGACGACGCAGGTGGCAGACATTTTACCACGGACTGTTACGCCGCTTCCTGTTTCCGTTATAAAAGTTGAATCGAGTGAAGTTTTGAACACGACGTGTACTCGGTTGAATAATAATGACGACGAGAGATCCCAGGATGCACCACTGGATCTCTCACGCAGTCCGGTGCATCCCGATTCTCCAGAAACAGACATGAGTCTGGATTTACAGAACAATTCAGTGATTTGTGCAAACACTATGGAGCCAAACTTGAAAAACGGACTTCTCCTCGACCTTTCCAATCATTCCGTAGGAGATCCGGCCAAGAGTTCGTTTCCTGTCATTTCATGCAGCTCTCTTGTTCTTAGCAGTCCGTCACCTTCCGGTTCAGTCAGCCTTGACCTTTCCTGCTGTCTTCTGCCGCAGAACATTGTGCCTTCTGAAGTGACCCTCAATAGGTCGTAGTATTATTTTCCCTAATTGAACTGAAACGGTATGGTATATATCGTCTAGTTTTAAGTTTTAGTGTACGAGGTATGGATAAATTGTGAAAATAGTTAAATCATTGAGCATGTGAATAATTCAAAATCGGACATCACAGCAGAGTACAATAGGGAGCATCTGCCTGAGGCTCGTAGGATCCATCTTCCTCAGGGGACTCGTTGGATTATTTCCCATTCCAACCAGTGATACACAACTGGTCTATCAAAGGACGTGCGTTATCCTGTCTGGGAAAGTGTACATAAAAGATCGCTTTCTGTTATTCGAAGAGTAGCCTATGTGACATCAGGTACAAGTGTTGATATAACCACTGACTAATAATCAATGTGTTCCAGTCGTGTCGTTAAAGAAACAAATTTGATCTTTTTATCAAAATAGCTAATTGGCCCAGTTTTGAATTTTCGTTTAATCAAGTAATAACCTCAAGTTTTTGTGTGTGGACGGCTCGACTAATCAGATTGCAGTAAACACTATAACGGAAAAATAATTAATTTATCATAATATATAAAAGTCTTGTTGAATTAGAAAAAGTTGTTATGCAACTACTCGCTACCATGTTAATATATGCATACGTGGTAATTTACCAGCCTAGTGTCCACTACTACCCTGTGTCCACTACCAGCTAGTGTCCACTACTACCCTATAAGTGTCCACTACCACCCTATAAGCGTCCACTACCAGCCTGTCCACTTTATTACAATCATGGTTTGTTTTCATTTATTTTCAACCTTATTTGTTCATGAGAGAAGAAATCTGCTGCCAACACATAGGCGACTCCTTTAGATTAGCATCAAGCAGTTCTTAATATGGTCTACTGCCTTTGATATAAAAGTTGCATACCAGAGATCACTCAAAATTATGTGACTCCAGAAGTTGCTTCATGGGTAGGATTTTATATTGACAATTGAAATTTAATTTATATATTTATTTATTTATCGTAACATAGTAACCATCATGTAGTTAACACTGAACAATCATGAGCACTACAGGCTGGTGCGTATATTGAACAGCCGAACAAGTTACTGTAGAATTATACAGTTCAGTATTAATTTATAAACTACCTTATTTTCTTAACGTTTGTGTGCAACTCAATTTCAAATCTATCTACCGTTTGTTAGTCTCGTTTGTGTGTGTGAAGCAAGTCGATAGATTAATTTAAAAAAGAATCAGTAATTTTAAAAAGATTTGAATTTAATGATGTAGTCTCCTTTCATTAGTGCTAGTGAGGGACATGCGAGAATGTTTGTCTATTTGTATACAGAATGTATATTTATACCGTTATTTATTGCAGTTATTGTTTTCAATAAATATTTATTTATGGCATTATGGTGTTATTATATATTAAAGATGGACATGTACAATTTTTTCAAATTCAAATATAGACTTGCCACAAAAAAACCTAAATGAGTTTCGGTAAGACTTTAATTTACAATAAGTGTTTTTTCAATCTTTAGCAAAATATAAATATCAACTTACACGTATAAGTATAGTATTATATTTATTACAATTATTTATTGACATTGAGCTATACAGCTCATTTGTACAACAATAATGTATTGTTTTTGTGTTTGCATTGAACTTCATATTTGCGAGGCAAACTAAAAACTGTACAGTGATATTTAGTGTGCATGTGTCTGGGCACTATTGCATCTATTTACTAAGATATGATCAGTTGGTCACCAGTAGTTTTATCAATCAGAAGTGATGAGTTCTCGAGAGACCAATCCAATTCCAACATAGTGAGATACAAATGTTCCACTACAGTTAAATAAAAACATTACTAGAACACAAATATAATACTCTATTTATTACCTGGAAAGACTTATTATTTAAAACATAAAAACAAATAGGTGTTGAATGACGTCAAACTTGTTAAAAGATCATGTGATAAATGACTATTCTCCAGCAAACCAAAGCGTGAATATTACAATATTTTCCTGAGTGAAAGTAAACCTTTGATTGGTTACAACAAATGGCCACTATACCAGGTTGTAAAGTAAGTTTGTGGTAGAAAACTTTAGTTTAATTTAACTTAGAAAAAAAGGAAACTAGATTTTTTAACAACAAAAATACACTATTTTTTCTATGAAAACAACCAATGCTTTTTTGTCACAATTTGGGGCGTCTTCCAAACCCTTTTTCATTACCATGAGTCAACAATTGTAAACTTTAATTTAAGTAATCATGTTATGTTCTGTCTTTGTTGATATTTAATATATTTAACACCTTCAAAATAGCACTGTTCTAACAATTTTAGGGAAAATCCAATAAATGTGATTTTTGGAAAATACGTTAAATATGAACTCTAAAAGTACAAAGTTTTAGTACCTAGATGAATGATCAATTTAATGCCTGGGTGTACAAGTAGGATGTATTTCATATATTGTTGATTATGCACAATATTTGCTATCGTAACCAAAATGGCCACTGAAAAAATTACGATTGGAAGAGTTATAGAAAATGTTCTGCCATGGATGTCAGAAATGATATCTTCCATAGCTGCCTTTGTACATTTAATTAAAATAAAATGAGTCCCTCCCAAGAATTGTAGAATTTAACTTAATGTTAACTTACTCTATTTTTATTTAGTCTACCTGAAGTGCATTCTGCCTAATGACCAATCCTACTCCATGCTGTGTAACACAACACAAATGGTTCATTCATGATTATGTTGCAATTTTACGAAATGTCAGGCGTGATCATCTGGTGCCCAACTGAGGACGTATTGGAAACCATCAAGTCTTTCCCCTAGAAATGGGTTATCAATACAGAATCGTAGTTTTAGCTTATAAACAATTCAGATTTATTTTCCAGATAAAGACAGTGACTTCAACTTCTCACTATAGCTCCTAACTCGGTGGACGAGACAGATTTTGGTGAAAACATCTTCATTTCGTCAGCTAGGAACTCTCTTATGACCACGGCGTAATAAATACTTGATCCACATCACAAAATGCCCGCATCATTTTACATTGATGATTATGATTGGTCTGTTAGCTGTCTACAATCAAACAATGTTTCTATCACTCGGTCAGACTAGAACTGGTAACATCTTTTCATCATACCAAGTTGAATTCCATGTGAATCCAGGTCCAAGCATGACACGACTATTGTCAAGTGATACCGGAGTGGTTACCAGCCTGGTAATACCAGGTCAAACATGAGTGTTTGAACATTTCTATAATTACAATGATTGACACAATCTCGCAAACAAACGTACAATATATATAATAAATAGACATCAAAGTTCCTCCTTGTTTGATGCTTTCTCAGGATTTTTCATTTCCATTTCAAATCTTTCTTTAGCACGTATAACCTGAAAAAGCAGTAAACATGCTGATTGAATAGTGTTTGTATTGTAATAAAGATAGTCTTGATAGCGTTATGTAATGATACACTTTGTTAAACACTGCTGCCAACAGATACCTCCAAACAATTATTTAAGAATAATTTAGAATATATATTGTTTTAAATTTAATGATAAAGATCACCCATCTGTTCACTGATTATTAGCAACCATAGTGTTGGAGAAAATAAATAGAAGTCTTTGATTGGTGTTCGGTTTGTTGACAAATCTAGGTCTGGTTCACCGAGGCTAGACTTGTTTTGTACAGTGTGCCATATTTATATAGTTTGGATATTCAGATCATCATCGTGTAAACAAATACAGCTACTAGCAAACAACCATCTGGTTATTGAGACTATCCTTGCACAGAATGAAATGTTTCTCATTGGTGAGTTTTAAAAATAATGAAATAATTTGGCTTTAGAATTTGTTTAATGTTGTCATCACTAGAGCATAATATGAAATTAGTTGTCTGCTATTAGATATCAAATAGATGCCTGGTGATTTTGACACATTGTCTCAGAAGCAACCAACTTCTGCAACCGTAGCTACTCTTTTTCAATTAGCAGCAAGGGATCTTTTACATGCACTTTGAATGCGAAGAAGATCCAAAGTTTCTAATGTGTGTACCTAGGAGAATCTGATCGTTCCATCAACTACATGGTAAGGAGATGGTAACACGAGAGAGATCTGGTAATATTGATACACTCCAGCTATCTGACATCCTCTCACCTTGGATTGTAAGTAGAATGAACCTCCTTTTGACTTCTCATTAACAGAGAACAAATGCTCATAGTGCTTTAAAACTGACTCTGCATCTTTGGCATCATCAACATGTAAAATCTGTTTGGCCTCCTGGAATAAAAATTTATAAACTTTGAGACTTATTTTTAGTGTTTCAAAACAAATAATGCATTAAAAGAAGCAAGATAAGTATCTGAGGTGAGAAAGTTTACACTTCATGATCAAAGTACATGTATCATAATTATGACCTGCACTTTTCTCAGTCTGGAATCGGAACAAAGATAGTTTGCTTGACGATATCACCCGTACATGGATTAATTAATCATCACTATTTATCTTTAAAATGCTCTGTCTTTAATTTATACATTGTACAGGGACATACAAGTATTACAACTGAATAAATCAAAGTGCTTAGTTGAACAGGTAAGGAGTCGTGGCCCGCTACACACTATGGCTCAAGAATAAATCAATTACATGTATTACTCTTGGTTGGACAAAGAATGCATATAAATTTAATGTGAAGTATTGACCTGTAGCGACATTCCGCTGACTGTATCTGCGGCTGCTCGACGAGCTCCTTGACGACCTCCGCCTGCTTTCTGCGCTGCCTGCTGACTCGCAGCAAACTCTTGTTTCAAAGCACGTGCAAACGCCCTAGCTACGACCTGACCACCTGTAACTAGTATCTGTGCCAAGTACTTGGCCTGCAAATAAATAAACATATTTAGTTTACAAAGACTGAAAGCAAAAGTTTTTGTCTCTTTGCTGGTGCATATAAATTATAATTGCAATGTTGCATTGAATTAGTGATGTCGGAGACCACTCGCAAATTCTTTTGATTAAAAATAGAAAACGTAATGTTTGTAAACACCAGTTGGATTTGAACCACACATTTCTGATTGAGATCAGCATGATACTGACAGCTATGGAGTCGATCGGGAAGTACTGTACTATTCAATATAAGATATATAAAGATGTACGTCTTTACTTAGAAAGTTAGATAACTTCACAAATGATTGAGTAATGTCCATGGATGATTCCGATTGTTACGACTGAACTTGATGCACAATTACAGTAATTCGGAAATACGGACAGAATAAAGTGCGAATTTATGGGGAGGAAAGGTGAATACAGAATAAATAAGTGGGGGAGCGAGCGGATATTTTACTGCTTTCTGCATGCAATGAGAAAGTGAGTTCAGTATTAAAATAGATTTGAATTACTCTATTTTCAATTGGTTCCACAGGTAGTGTTAAAATTAATTTTGACAGTTTGTTTTAAACTTAAACTTACAGCTTGTGGAGAACTCATAACTGGATCAGTTTGCCTCCAAATATCGTACAAATCAAACTACTTATAAAACACAATAAAACAGATTTGTCAGCATAATATACACAACATACAGTCATTGCTACACCAGTGACGTACCATTCTGTGACAATGTTGTCTGCTGCAATCTCGTCTGACTTTCACATGGTCGCCTGACACAGGAAGGAAGTGAACAAAATGTTGTGCAGCAGCAAAATTACTTTTAGATTTTAGCAAGCCGACGAACATAATAAAAAAAATCCAAAACAGATATATATCTACCGCCATAATTTTTATATGTTTATTATAAACGTAGGAACATCCAGTTAAATAAAATGGATTTTCCCCCCTACATAATGTATTATCATCCTTGCTACCTAGAATATATTTCAACTTCCGGTTTTTAAGCATTGCGTGTCACTGTCAGCGAGATTTGTGTTTATCTGTTTATTATCGGAGAAGTACGCACACAAACACTGAACAATGCCTAAGGAACAAAATCTGAAGGATTATCTAGATGGGAATGAAATGGATTTAAGCTTGCATAATTTGACATCTGTACCAGTAAAGGAATTGGTAGGGAGATAACGATTAATAATGATTAGGGGCAGTCTCAAAACTATGAAACTCGGTAACACGATTAATAATTTATAGGGGACGTCTCAAAACTATGAAACGTTAAATGTTAGAATAATTTAACCCATGATTTTATTTTATTTTTTGGTGATTGCAACGTTGTCGGTTACATTATTGTAACTAATTGAATTCATCTTTCTTTATGCGATATTTGATTGAAATTGTACATGTATCCTCGTCCAATCGAATAAGGCCCTACTAACAGAAAATGGCTTCCGCGCATGCGCATTGTAGTCGATCG
>JAULBR010012573.1:0-15987 GCA_032355825.1 Melanodrymia aurantiaca
GTGAACTGAATAGGGTGTACAAACAAACAGGTGTACTCTGTGTTTCGTGGTTAATCGAGTACTACATACAGGTGTACGTAGACTCTTGCCAGTGAACTGAATAGGGTGTACAAACAAACAGGTGTACTCTGTGTTTCGTGGTTAATCGAGTACTACATACAGGTGTACTTAGACTGTTGCCAGTGAACTGAATAGGGTGTACAAACATACAGGTGTAACCGGACTCTTAATAGACACGCGCACACCTGCATTATAACAACACCCAATCGGACCGTTACGGTACTAATGCAGAAGTAATTATTGTTTTTATGTGTAATTCAATGCAAAACACATTATTAAGATAAACCGATAACTTGATAACTTATCCAGCGTATTTTGAAACCATTTGTTTTATTTACGTTAGAGCTGCTTGGAGGTAATGGCAGAAAACAACAATAACGAGATATTTGCCTGATGAGATGATTCCTCAATAATCTCCGCCATTAACCGAAACTAATTGCACAGAAAATTGTTTCCGCATTTGTTAGGGTTTGAGATTATTATCCCCGCAGACGGCTGACGAGCGCGCATGCACGCGCACAACAGCACGAGGGGGCGTCTTTGCCATCAGTCATCATAACGAATAATGCAGACCAACATTTCAAAGAACAGCGCAAAGGTTAGAAAAGTCCCATATAAAGCTGGTGCGCTGTGGAAAATGGGAGGGATATGTTGTAAGCAGATGTCAGAGAAGTCTTCTGTAATGGTACCACTCCATATATGGATGTGATGGTGCGTGTGGAAGCGCGAGAGAAAACCCGCCACAGTAAAGTCGGCTACCGTCAAAGACACATGATACGCGCATCATAGGTAAAAAGTCGGCGTGCACTACCCAGTTATATCTACGACGTTTCCATGGAAACGCAGCTGGTCCGTCATTCATGCTGGCGATGGTGAGGTGCAAGTATGCAGGCTTATCTTCGAATGTACATCGTTTGTGTAATTTATCTGGCGTGTCTATATACCTGTGATGTTCGCCTTCTCCAACTCGACTTTATAAGTGCGCTACAACAGGTGTAACTTGTATCATTTAAACCAATGGCGACTTTTTTTTTCAATATTAATTTTTTTTTATATCGCGCACCTCGAGTGGGGCACTTGGTGTCTCACCATAAGCCTAAACGACCACCCCCTCTACCCCCACCCCCATTCCCACCCCAACTCTCAAAATCCTGGCTACGGGATTGAAATATATTATTAACTGATTTTCCTAACTATCAACTTCCGTTCTGTATTATCTGCACTGCTCTATATAACTGTTGATGCATTCCAGCTGCCGGAGTATATTTGAAATAAATAGTTCGGCCCCCTGGCGTCTGGATTTGATACGGTTGCCGGGTTACCAATTTAGTTTTCAACAAACAACCTGTGTTAGATGTTTAGACGACAATTAGTTCACAAATTTCCGTTGTATGCCCTACACATGCATTCTACACTGAACTCGCCATTACGTTTAACTTTTTATGTTTAACTTGAGATAGTTGCCACTAAATCTCCAAAGGAATAATCTTCTGTAAACTGTTCTTATGTAAATATGATTTTAGAGATATAAGTAATAAGCTAACACTTGTTATCCCTTTCCGTGCACATGCACTAACTACGAATATCAGCCTTGATTTTCCATATTGCCGCTTTGCAATTTGTCTGAACTTCATTTCACATGTAAACACCCAACAAGGTAATCCATCGAGGATGATTGACCACGTTACCTATCGCACTGAGCTACGTATTTTTGTTTTCACCACTGATTTCCATTCGACCTGTCTCAAGAGGTATTGGAGCAATCTAGACTAAAACAAAATGGCTGTGTTTACCATGTATGACTTCGATAGGGTAGAATACACTCACATTTCACTGGTATGGATGTGATCGTTGAGGCAGCAGGCCATATTCCCGTTATCTTAAGACTCTGCCTTGTGCAGAGATACCCATTTGGTCGTGTTGCTGGTTCTATTATTAAAGAAAATGTTCCTAGTATAAAACGTATGCCACCGTACGTTCACACTCATCTTCGATAGACAAGGTGTACCATCCCGTCTATTAATAGACTCTGGAGTCTATTAATAGATGGAAAGTCCCTTGGCTAGCGAAGATGGTTCACACTCATATCAGTCGCATCTTCGCTAGCCAAGGTGTATCATTCCGTCTATTAATAGACTCTGGTTTACAAATGGAGTCTATTAATAGATGGAAAGTCCCTTGGCTAGCGAAGATCACTCAGTCGTAGGAATCGACAGTAACGACGCCACTGTGACGTCACGCTATGACGTAACGCTAACTATGACGTCATGTACTTTGTTCGTTTGCACGACACCACAGGAACACATCGATTATAAATAATCGGTTTTTTGACGCCATACGCACGGTTACATTGACACATGGTCTCATGGCTACTCTTACCGAAAAACAACAAGGGGTCTTTCATGTGCACACAGCACAGAATTTGATAAGCCAGTCGTGTATTGAACGGAAAATAGCTTTGTGGAGGATCGATCCCTCGACCCATCCCCTCACAGGCGAACACTCTACCTCTGGACTACGTCCCGCTCCCTAGCAGAACAGATAACGAGAGTGACACGAGAATGGCAATAATTGCGCGTTCCGGATGATTGTTAATTGCCGGTGTGCGAGTTATGCCAAGAAGTGTGATGATATTAAATTGGGCATCCACTGCGGGGGTAATATACATGTGTGCTATGCATCGTATGTCACATAATTTATGTGAATACCTTTCTGTCAAACCATTGCCAACTACCGCTGCTAAATGGAAGAAGGCAGCTCAATGTAACAGTCGTGTCGCAAGACAACATTGACATTACGTGTAAACAACGTCTGCATCTACAATACTTATACAGGGCTCGAAATGGCCAGTCGCCAGGTAGCAAAAGCGACCAAAGTTCCGTTTGGGCGACTGAGATGTTAAAAAAATCATGGGTTAGTTGCCCAAAAAATATTATTTGGGCGACCTTTTTTTCCATAACAGGAGCCACTACGTTTGTATACTAGCCTACACTGTGCACATTTTCCTTTACTTAAAAGCTGAAATATGAATATTTTTCATTTGGGGTACCAAAAGCAAGTTTGGGCCACTGAATTTGTTTCAAAATGAACATTTAGTGGCCCAAATTTTTTGTTCGGGCCACCATATGTTTCGGACGAGTTTCGAGCCCTGGTGTGTTTCCTATCTCACTTGCCATGTGTATCCTGAATCGGAATTATACAAAGAAGATTACATAAATGAGAAGTTAATTGCCTTCAACAGAAAATACCAAGGATTGAGAGAGAAAATCTATAGTGTTAATATCTGCTTCGTTTCTCATCAGTCAAAGATAAATACAGGAAATATCAACACGATCGATTAGGGAAAAGGAAATTGTAAATCGACTGACTGAACACTTTCTTGATAGAGTCATGATTGTTCCATTTTTATTGACGGGGAATTGATATCGCCAAAATAATTGAGATTAATAAAACGCCGTTTGGACAGTTTGTTTTTTCCCATCAGTTAACTCAACAAAATCGATTTGATGATCAAAGTACACTAGTTGAATTCTATAATATTGGTTTATATAATTATGTGTATAAATAAATGTACAATTTGTTTTTATTGTATTGTTTAAAAGAAAACGTTTGTTTGTTTAACGACGCCACTGGAACACATCGATTATAAATCAGCGGTTATTGAGCGTCAGACGCATGTTATATTTGCACATAGTCTCAGAGGAAACCAGCTGTCGCCGCTACCTGCATGGGCTACTATTCCAAAACAGAGCAAGGGGTCTTTTATGTGTACCATCCCATAGACAGGATGACACACACCACGGAATTTGATAAACCAGTCGTGGATCACTGGCTGGAAAGGGCGGACATTCTACCTCTGAGCTACTTCCCGCTCCTCTGGTACATCTATGCATATATGAAGGAAAATGACAAGAACAAAACGCCTAAATCTTCTTATTCTGGGCTGTGATACACTAAGTCGTCATGAGTGGTTATGGCCAGCAAACTACGGACATGTGATCGCGTCACCATGGCAACTGCCGCGGCTTGGCCTAAGAATACTAGAACACGGAGAACAAGAACCACTTTTTTTTCCCATCGACAAATAATAATTACGTTGTAATCGGATAATAACTAGAGGCAATTAACTTTTGTGTTCTATTTTCGTCTAATTTTTATTGTTTTTGGTTTATAAGTTGTTTGGTTTCCATAGCAACTACAGTCTCGCCTCGATCAAGTGCTGTCTACTCAAAGCGATGCCGGTCAAAAGCTGATGAGAGCCAATGAAGTGCTCGACAAAGTGAGGGTGGAAAACAAAAAGAAAACAGAACAGATAGATAAGATGCTAGGAAAGATATCGTTTATGGAAGATAGAATACGAAATTTGGAAAATAGAGGTAAACGAATTATGTTTCTTTAAAAAAAAAAAATCTGTAGTAAATTACATAGAAAGTTGATTATTTAAACAAGCATACAACAATATTTTTTAAAAGTGTCTTTTTTAAATTAATAACTTGTTTAACATATTTTTTAGCACGCCTTCCTTCTTGCCAATTGAATACTAATCATAATTTTGTATCAACTATCTATGCTTCGTGTCACAACTTGTAGTATATTTTTCGTAGATAACTTTAGTTTCCTTTAACGTAGAGAAAAATAAATCATTTTTGAAAATAAAAAATATCCTATGTTTGTGTCCAAATTATATAAATTTAGGTTAACAAATAAAAATATTGTAATGCAAATACATGTACATACAAAAAATCTTCAGAAAAATCAATCGTCTGCAAAGAGATATTTAGTTAAAATGAATGTGTCAATTTTTGGAGAAAAAAGAAATCACTAAAATTCTAAGCTACCTAAAGCCTGGTACACACGTACCGTTTTTTTTTCATTGCAACGAAAACGATAACACGAACATTTTGCAATAGTAAAAAATATTCGCCGACTATTAAATTAATTGGTGTGTACAAAAGTCAACAGCAACCGTGGCGCCATCTGATTATTCGTCAATGCGGCTATCCGGCAAATCTCCAAGTCACCATGAAAACGGTTTTTTGTCGTCACAGAACGTATTCCGTCGAGCAAAACCTTTATAATGACGTAGTACAATATCAAAAGTATTGCATGTCCAATAAACGTGCTATACACAAAATATCGAACATTTAAAAAAAAAACATAACGCAGAGGCGGATCTAGGGGTGGGAGGGAGGGAGGGGGGGGGGAACGAAATAAATTTTGCGAGTCATATTTTTTTTTTACATATTAATTTTCACTTTTTACATTGGTTTTGAAATTTCTCTTACCAGATCCTTCATTGGGTCCCCCTAAATGGATTTTCTGGATCCACCACTGTGAAGTATAATACAAATAGCATTACCTACGCAAGCACGGTTGCATTCGTCTTAAAACCAGGCATTGTGACTTGAATTGTTTTGTCCTTTAGATTATTTGTCTGTCGTTAGTGAAATAATTTTAATTCGTTACTCGCTAAAGCTGGTGAGAAATGAAACATATGTAACTCGCTAAAGCTCGTGATAAATAAAACGTACAACGCTCGCTAAAACTCTTGAGAAAAAGATGTACATATCAGCCGCAAAAGCTCGTGACGAAAGCTCATGACAACATGAATATAATTATATCACTCGCTAAAGCTCACGAGAAATAAAATACATGTCACTCGCTAAAGTTCGTGAGAAATGAAACGTATTATCGCTCCCTAAAGCTGGCGACAAATAAAGCGTATGTCACTCGCTAAAGCTCGCTACAAATAAAATGTATGCTAATCGCTAAAGCTCGCCAGAAATTAAACAGGTCATTCGCTATAAAAAAAATCTCCCGTAATGCCTGCCATTCACTAATAAAAATGTGCAAGAATTTTAAACGTGCGCCAATCAGAACATAAAGTTAAACATGAATGGATGGTCGCTGGTTGTGCTCTAAGAAAATCTATGCTTTTGGCAGCTTGATCGATGATTTTACTGCCAGAATTTTCCCAGAGAGCACAGCGGGCCCCACTTGTAATATAATTTAACTGCTGAAATTGATGTATTCAATAGATTTACAACGGTGTTTGTGACAAAACTGATTAAAGAATCTGCTAACTAGGATTGCATTGTTTGAGAAAGGAGCGGGATACAGCTGAGTGGTTGGAACGGGATATAGCTGAGTGGTTGGAACGGGATATAGCTGAGTGGTTGGAACGGGATATAGCTGAGTGGTTGGAACGGGATATAGTTGACTGGTTGGAACGGACGTCCGAGAGGTGTGAGATAGCAGGATCGATTCTCCTCAGTAGACTTGTTAACATTTTCCTCGCGATCCTATGTGGTCGATTACTCAGGCAGTCTCGTAGCCAGGATTTTGAGAGGGGGTTGCTGGTTTAGGCTTAAGGTGAGACACAAAGTGCCTCACACGAGGGCAAGATATTAAAAAAAAAATTGATATTGAAAAAAAAGTCACCGATAGGTAGGGTCGACCAAAACCCCCCTGATACCACATCCCCATTGGCTACGGGCCTGGGTCACTGTGTGCTATCCTGTCTCCGAGAAAGTGCATATAATTATGATATAAAATACCACCATTGCTGGTAATGGAATAAGATCGCACATGGCCTATTTTGTGTTGAATGACCGACCGTGTGTTTGAAGTCCAATAGCAGATGGTGATAATTAATCAATATGCACTAATGTTGTCTAAACAAATGTAGGAGAGAAATGTAGCTCAGCGGAAGAGCGTCCCTGTGATGCTCGATGGACCGATCCTCTGTGGACCCGCTGAGTTATTGCCCGTTCCAACCACTTATCCATGAATTTTCTATCAAAGGCCGTGGTGTATGTTATCATGTCTGTTGGGAAAGTGCATTTAAAAGATCCCTTGTTGTTATTCAAAGAAGAGTATCCTATGTTACGGCAGCGGGTTTCCTCTATGACAAAACACAGTTTCCTATTTGAAGCAGTTAATGCAGTAATTTACATACTAGTGACAAAAGTTAACATATTATTTACAGTAGCGATAAAACACGTACTCTTCCAGTTTAAAGAGAATCGATCACGTTTTTTTTGCGGGAAAATAGGCACCACGTGACAAGAGGCATGGAGCTCGCTCTGGGTAGAAATAACATTGGGGTCTCGGTTCGCTGCACTCCAGATAATAGCGTGACCTTAAAACTTTTCAAAATGTTATTTATAGCGATCGATGCTTATATTGTAAACGGAGCAATTTAAAGTAATATAATGACATTTTGACATTTCTGTTGTTGTTTGTAGTCATATAATAAATGTATGCAATTATGTACAAGAACAAGGACAGTGATTTCGCTTGTTATAATGATTATAAATACGCAAATTAATTGTCTTGTGGCTGGTTCCACTGCTTTCGTCACGAGAAATGGTGAGCGATCGTCTTTAAATAAATGAAAATTGCTCTGCTGTTTTCGGTTTCCGTTTTTGTCTGCCCTGGACCTCATAAAATTTTAGTCACACTTTTTCACTTTTGTTAACAGCAAATGTTGATATCGGGGTTAAAAAAAAGAGAGAACATTTTGTACAATTCTGCAACTTTTATTTCGCACTCTGTGGCAGCAAGATCCTTCCAGATCCTGCAAGATCCTGCGAGATCCTAGTCTGCACATACGAACACGTATTGATTTAAAGACAGGATTATGGAGGAATATGTTAGAATAGCAAGTTTGGTTTCATCTTTCCATTGGGCGGGCTATGCTTGTTTATTTCCTCTGCTTGAAGAATGTTTTGCCAGTGATGTTTTCAAAATGTCAAACAGCATCTGTTTTGAGCGCTGACAACTCACTGTAAACATGCACAGGCCCATGTGAATGGAAATATTGTCTGGCATCTTTTTCACTTTCCTCCTGTGATTGTGTGGTATGTTGTGTTTTTTTCTTTCTCATGATGTAGCATTTATGTCTGCATTTTTTGACAAAGAGCAAATGTTACTAGCTGGTTTAATTTGTGATAAAAATAAAGAAATGTTCAGTTGGACTAAATAAAATTGAGAATGGTACAAACACATTATCATAAGTACGATAGAAAAAGCGTTTGTGTCCCTAACAGTATTCATTTGGATACAGCAGGTTGCTAAATGACCGGGTTCTCAATTGCAAAACGTGATTCAAAATCTTGCGTTCGTGATGCAATATTTTTACTCATTTTATACAAGTGCTAATTAAATTCCAGTAGTTGCTTTTCCATTCTCCATCCAGTAGAAAAACTGCTAATCACAATTTTGAAAACAAATTACGCCAGGTCCTGTTAACAGCTGGTGTCTCTAAAAATCGGCTACTAAGTTTCACTACTCAATGCCTAGCGAAGAAACCCAAAAAACAAATCTTGCTACCTAGTCTACTTGATTGGATGACACTATATTTTAATGCATACATGTTCAATTAAATTGTGTTGGTTGGATGGATGGTTGTGGAGGAAATGACCATTTTGTATATAAATTAATTACGTAGCGAGTTATTATTGTTGCAAGTGTTGAATCCACTCTTCGGTGCAGCATCTGCCCATGTTCCCTTCTAATGCCCGTTCGTTGGGGTTGGGGGCGTGGTGTGTGTGGGTGGAGGAAATGATCATTTTGTATATAAATTGATTACGTAGCGAGTTATTATTGTTGCAAGTGGTGAATCCACTCTCCTGTGCCGCATCTGCCCAATGTTCCCTTCACACCTGTACAGTTTGCCGTCCAATTATCGTTTTAATTCCACTGCCGTGATCAACATTTATCGCCATTTATCGCTAGTGGTGTTACATTGAGCACAGAGATCCCCTGCTGATCTCGCGGATACCATCTCAAATTCCTTTTTGTTTCTCCCCGCTCCCCGCCTGTAAAATGCTTTCACCATTTCATGGCTGAGTAAAAATGTCGATGAGAGAAAAAAAGGTCGTTCTACAACTGTTCTGCAGGGTTTTCGACTCCATTAATATCTTGTCTCGTCTGTTCCGATGTGGCTCCCTGCCCAGACCATTAAGCACTGCATGTAGACCAGTCAGTTTACAATCCTTTCCGTTCCACCAAGTAGTTTGACCTCAGTTTGTATGTATTATGAATGTTATAGGTCTGAACATAAACATGCACGCACATACACGCACATACACGCACGCATGCACGCACGCATGCACGCACGCACGCACGCACGCACACACACACACACACACACAAGTGCTGCATGTAGATCAGTCAGTTTACAATCCTTTCCGTTTCACCAAGTAGATTGACCTCAGTTTGTATGTATTATGAATGTTATAGGTCTGAACATAAACACACATGCACACACGCACGCACACACTCACACACATAATATACATCATAGAGCGCACACATGCACGCTCGCACATACACACGCATAATAGTTAAACTACCACGTTATATACACGGTTACTGTGTTGAGATTTAAATATTATGGTCTTAAATGTGGGCTAGTGAAATGTCGATCATGGCAGTGAATTTTGAAAACCACTGGTCCATGAGCTAGTAGATTATTTCAAAATTCTATAACCCATGCATTACCTCGAGTGGGATTCGAACCCAGTACTAACCAATATGTACAACACAGAGACGAGAGCCATTAAATAATTATATACCGACTGCTGATACAGTGATAGTGGTAATTAAACATGTCTTGAAGTGTGCTAACTTAACTACCTGCTTCGTTATCCTAAGTAAAACATGCTTTGGTGTCATTAAATGATTAAACGAGCTTTACTTTTCACAGATTGATTAATTATTTATTTTTAGTAGACACTATTAGTGTGTTATTATTGAATATATGCCCGGTATATGTAAATAAATTGTGATTCCATCAAAGGCCATGTTGTGCACGCTATCTTGTCTATGGGAAAGAGCACATGTATAAGAGATAGATCCCTTGCTGTTATTCGAAGAAATATAGCGTATGTGGTGACACAGAGGTTCTAGAATACGGTGGCCCAATGCCCATGACCAGTGTTTTTCTGACTCGGGGGCCACTAAACAAATACTTTAATCAAGTGAATATTTAAGCATGGCCAGTGAATTTTAAAATCAACTGGTCCCATGGCCAGTGAATTTTTTTAAAATTCTAGAAGCCCTGGGTGGCAGCGGGTTTCCTCTGACCAATTGTTCATATAAATTATAACCATGAATTTCACATCCTATAACATCTGATTAATTAATAATCAATGTGTTCCAGAGGTGTTGTTAAACAAACAAACTTTATGCTTTTGTTTGGTTTAAGTGCCTAACCACGAGTTAAATGTAATTACTTACAAAAATTGCGCTGTTCAAACGTTGGTTAGCGCTAACTATGAGTAAAATATACCCTAACCCACCTTTTAACCTGTGATTAGCCAACCCTGGGTTAAAGAATTTAACCTGTGGTTAGCGTTAACCCAGGATTCTAACAACCGGGCCCTGATCTTTATCTCTCTGTTTGTGTTTTCATCGCACCATTTCATTGATTGATCTATTTTTATTACTCTCTATTGCCGGGTACAACTTTTCCCTTTCCCTTGCACCCTGTGGCTGTTTTGTCCATAAATGTCAAAATTTATTTGTCCTTTATTTTCTGCTTGAAGATATAATACAGCTTTACTGAAGGAAAATAATAAAACGGGATTTATTTTCTGCCGTCTTTTTTTTTATGACTTTTTGAACTTCGACGACATGGACTTACTTGAATTAACAGGTGTGACCGTTTGTAACCATTACGGCTGCATTCAACAATAACGCATCCATTCCCCTTATGTATCGGAGGGGAACGAAGTCGTGAAGCGGCAGGAGCTGGTCATTGTCGTTGTTCAGGACGGGAGAAGAAATGGCGTCTGCAGTTTATGTGTGTGAGTCCCCGTGGAGAAGATCATATGCCAAGTTGTGTCATTGATCGACCGGCCGACCGACCGACGTTGTGTTGCATTCTGTGGTATATACGGGGCGGTATTGACGCGACGCCGCGATTTGACGATGATGATGATGACGAAGAAGAGTCACACGGTGCAGTTTTGCTCGGCATTGTGGGTGTTTTGTAGAAGATTTACTGTGGGTTTAATCTGGTATAATATGGAAGATATACTGCGGGTTTAATCTACCAGTATATAACATGGAAGATCTTGTATAATGTGGAAAATATAGTCAGAGTTTAATCTGGTATATAATATGGAAGATTTACTGCAGGTTTAATCTGGAATAATATAACATGGAAGATTTACTGCGGGTTTAATCTGGAATAATATAACATGGAAGATTTACTGTGGGTTTAATCTACCAGTATATAACATGGAAGCTCTTGTATAATGTGGAAAATATAGTCGGAGTTTAATCTGGTATATAATATGGAAGATTTACTGCGGGTTTAATCTGGAATAATATAACGTGGAAGATTTACTGTGGGTTTAATCTGGTATATAATATGGAAGATTTACTGTGGGTTTAATCTGGTATAATATGGAAGATTTACTGCAGGTTTAATCTGGTATATAACATGGAAGATTTACTGCGGGTTTAATCTGGAATAATATAACGTGGAAGATTTACTGTGGGTGTAATCTGGTATATAATATGGAAGATTTACTGCAGGTTTAATCTGGTATATATAACATGGAAGATTTACTGCGGGTTTAATCTGGTATAACATGGAAGATCTTGTATAATGTGGAAAATATAGTCAGAGTTTAATCTTGTGTAATATATCTAGCGTATACTCAGAGTTTAACCATATATTGACACACAATAGCCGATGCCGTTTTTCGTGCTGGAGTGTCGTTAAACAACAATTTAATAATAATAATAACAACAACAGTTTAATCTTGTATAATATGTAAGATATACTCTGATCCCTAATAAAAGTGTATGTTTGTAATCAGAAATCAGTGCTGTTAAAAACCCCATGAATATGCTGTTATAATGAATACTGCTGTAATGAGAGACCGATGACTACTAGTATTGGTTTTACCTGTTAAACATCTGACAGAGCATACAGAATTATCTTTAAACACCAGACTATGGAACCACTCCCTATACATACATACATACATGTAAACAAAGGCCCAACCAATCAATAAACAAATTGGTAAAACATTCTCGTCTCATCAAATGCCCAGAAAGAGACAAAACTATTCATCAAAACTCATTCATGCTAAAAGTCGGCTCCAAGTTATGTGGGTGCCTATTAATTGGCCTTATATGGCTGTGTATGTTAATTAGCTAATTAGGCCCATCTGCACTGACTCCACAACATTGGTTTCTATGGGAGACATGATGTAACTAAACGGTACGAGAATAATCCCTCTGGCTTTCTACTCCAGCATAAAGAAGAAGAAGTAATTTGAGCAGAAATAATCCATTTGGCTGTACGATCTGCTGTGCACAGCCATCGGCAAAACTCTTATACCATCTGTAGAAATATGAAGGGGGAAAAAGAATTATTTTTGCATAAGCAGAGGAAAAAAAAACAACCCCGGTCCGCTATGATGGATGGCTAAATAACAAACGTGTATACATGCACAAGCTCCACTTTTCGGTCTGTTAATGTCGTTTTGGCGCAGTTCGTACATATGTTTTTGCCTGTTCTCCCATCTCGTTTGAGATCAGCATCATTAAATAATTATAAAGCACATGGATAAGTTAACGTAAGTTATGTCAGGTTTGAGATATTCTTTGTTTGAGAAATACAGGGTGTAGCTCAGCGCACGAGTTTCTGCTTGATGTTTGAGAGGTCGAAGGATCAATTCTCCTCGGTGGAACCGTAGGACTTTTTTTGTTTCAACTAGTGATCCTCGACAGGTTCATCAAAGGCTGTGGCGGGTGTTATCCTGTCTGTGGGAAAGTAGGGCTTTTTTTGGTTTCAACTAGTGATCCTCAACAAGTTCATCAAAGGCTGTGGCGGGTGTTATCCTGTCTGTGGGAAAGTACACATAAAAGACCGTTTGTTCATGTTGCTGCATGTTAACCAGTAAGAGTAGCCTATGTAGCTACAGCAAGCTCCTTCTCAAACCATGTGTCAACATAAATTCAGGGCTTCTAGAATTTTTTGAAAATTCACTGGCCATAATAGGGCCAGAGGATTTGAAAATTCACTGGCCATGCTTTAAAATTCACTTGCTCAAAGTATTTCTTTGGTGGCCCGAGTCAGAAAATCTGGCCATGGGCGTCGGGCCACCGTATTCTAAAACCTCTGTAAATGTATGTTTGACATCCAAAAGCTACTGATTGTTGATCAATTTTGATATTTCTGTTGATGTTTTATGCGCACAATGAATATTGTGTATAACTTGCTTTTAAACTCAATAATCATTATCTGCACCAAAATGGTAAGTGATTCTCTTTTTAAAACCTAATATATTTATTCTTTTATTTCTCTCAGTGTTTTGAGACAACCGCAGACGATCTATACGTCTATAAATTGAATTAGGCGAAACCGAGGTTACAATGTGGCCCTCACAAATGCGTGTGGACAAGTTTTTCTGTGAGATGTAAATCAATTGACCGCGTTGCCATTGATTTAGGTTCACACTCTCGTGGATTGATGGCAACCAGGCGGTTGGAATTGCAAAGGTAAACAAGGAGGCTAGAAAGAATTCATCAACGGGAAGAATGACCACAAAGCCATGGTTTCTAAACACATTAATTATATCACGGACTCGAGGAAACGGTTTTCGTTAACAGCTTGGATGTCGATGATCTTGGCTCGTATATCTGCGTTGATGCTTATTTCTTCACGTAAAAATAGTTTTGGGAAAATGTCTTTGTTTGAAAGTGACGGCAATTAATTATAAGTTTTATGTTAGAATATTTTAAGGATGAAGTTTGTGACTTG
The DNA here is from genome assembly GCA_032355825.1 of Melanodrymia aurantiaca. NCBI lineage: Eukaryota > Metazoa > Mollusca > Gastropoda > Neomphalida > Peltospiridae > Melanodrymia > Melanodrymia aurantiaca. The sequence goes on from JAULBR010012573.1 coordinate 13,850, forward strand.
TTTTATACAGAGGTGTTTGTAAAATGAGGTTTGAAATTAATCCTGCTTGTTCTATACAGAGATGTCTGTTAAGACAGGTTTGAAATTATTCCTGACTTGTTCTATACAGAGGTGTCTGTTAAGACAGGTTTTAAAATAACCATAATTTTTTCTATGCAGAGATGTCTGTTAAGGCAGGTCTAAAAATTTAATCTTGACTTGTGCTATGCAGAGGTATCTGTAAAATGAGGTTTGAAATTAACTATTGACTTATTCTATACAGAGGTGTCTGTTAAGCCAGGTTTGGAAATAATCATAACCCTGATTAATTGTTGTATACCGAGGTGAGTGTTAAAACAGGTTTGAAAATAACCATAATTTCTTCCATCTTAAGGTATATCTGTAAGACGGGTTTAAAATTAACCATATAATTTGTTCAATACAGTCTGTAAAACGAGGTTTGAAATTAATCCTGTCTGTCGTATACAGAGGTGTCTATAAGACAGGTTTAAAATTAACCGTATGACTTGTTCTCATACCGGCTGAATGTTAATGTTGTTAATGTCAGTTAACTGATCCCATCCCATGTTATTAGATTTGATGTATTACTTTATCCTTCGGATCACACTAATCCCATGTTAATACCGGAGTGCGTGCTTTCTCAATAGACTGAGATAGGGAACATTTGTCTCGCTGTACATCTTTCTCAATAGACTGAGATAGGGAACATTCGTCTCGCTGGCCCGGTCTGCCTGTCACGTGTAATATACACTGTAAAATAACACTCCATTCAATGTCTGTATATACCACGAAGGTCTACAGGTGGATTTTTATTGTTTAATTTCATGTAAGCTGCTTCTTGGTGGCCAAAGAATTGTTCTCTATTCTTAAAGCTCTTGACTGCTTGATTAGTACAGGTCAAATTATATGTGTAGTATGTACACGATCGTTTTGGAGAAAAGAAACATGGCTTCTTAATTAAGACAGATAAAGTTGGTTCGCTTAACAAAACTACTGGAACATATTGATTTAAAATTAATCAATGGTTATTGGATGTCAAACTTCACAGAAGAAACCTGCTGCTGCCACACAGGCTACTCTCTGAATTACAACAAGTGGTCTTTTACATTTCCACAGACAAGATAGTACACAACCCAGTCATGGAATACTGGTTGGAATGGGAAATAACACACCAGGTCCACTGAGAATGATCGATCCTTAGGCCCATCGAGCCTCAGGTGGAAACTAGTGTGCTGAGCTATGTGCCCATTCCAATTAAGAGAGATGGCTGCTTAATAGAGGTGGCCATTTGAGCAGGTTCAACTAGAAATTTTGTTTTCTTGTATAATTTGCTTTCATAGAATGTCCGTCCCAAGCTGCAAATTGTCTCCGCTAGAGGCCTGTCATGTCTCTATCTACATTGTACATGTACCGTATGGACACAATTTTATGGCAGACCTCTGGATCTATAATAGAGACTTCTGTATTAATTTAAATACATTTGTTTTTACCATGCTACAATGAAACCCCTCTAAACCAGACCCTCAGTAAACCAGAATTCCCTCTAAACCAAACATATTTTAAAGTCCCAAACAGCCTTATGCGCAGTATTTAAACCTCAGTAAACTGAACACCCCTCTAAACCGAAAATTTTACTCTGTCCCAGGTGTGTTCGGTTTAGAAGGGGTTTCACTGTAGATATATAATAAATAAATAAATACAAGTGCATACAAGTGCATGCATTGTACACATGTGCAGAGGACGGATAATGACGTTAACGTGATATGCACTGACTGACTTACCTGGTGCCTTGTTGCACTCACTCTACGCTTGTAGACACACACACAACAATAAACAATAGAACCGCGTAAACAATAGCCAATGAATGCCAGCCAGCCAGCCCACCGACCCGCCTGATGATGCTTACACTTTCTTACAGTACACTTGTATTTATTAATACTCATCCAGTCACACGACTCACAGGCAGAACCAGCCCACCGACCCGCCTGATGATGCTTACACTTTCTTACAGTACACTTGTATTTATTAATACTCATCCAGTCACACGACTCACAGGCAGAACCAGCCCACCGACCCGCCTGATGATGCTTACACTTTCTTACAGTACACTTGTATTTATTAATACTCATCCAGTCACA
>JAULBR010012684.1:0-15986 GCA_032355825.1 Melanodrymia aurantiaca
TTACGTTGTTGTCTTACCTTATTCAATTTAATGAAACTTAAGTCAAAACTTAAGTTGTTTGATAAATACCGGCCCTGGACACAGTCCAGCTGCTTCGACTGCCTATCTAGGGAAGAAGTTAGTGTTACTGTAGTATGATAGAAGAAACTCGCTACTCTTGTTACGTAGTAAGGACTTTTATATGCACTTCCCCCACAGGCAAGACACTACATACCACGGCCTTTGTTAAACCACTGTTAACCACTGTGCTGCGGAGGCCGGTATTGATTACAATGACTACAGATGTCATTCTATTTAGTGTGGATCACTGGTAAATGTAACTATACTTCGTGTGACAACATTTGTACATCTAGTACGTTTTTCATAGATAACTTCAGTTTCGTTTAACGTAGAAACAAAAGGTAAACAGTTTTGAAAATACAAAAAAGTCCTATTTTTTGTGACCAAATTATATCACTTTAGCTTAGGTTAACAAATAAAAATATTGTAATGCAAATACATACAATGGCAAACGATGGATTTGTCTGGTATTCTATATTGTAAATAGGTAAAATAGTGGAAAACTTTAGCCACAGGAAGTGTGGATTTTCTATAATAAAACAAGTAAATTTGAGACCATTCAGGAGGCTTATTCATAATCAGAATCTGCAGTCTTGTGATATAATATGTAAACCATCAATTATATTTTTCAATTGAAAACACTTTAAACGGAAGGCATGTGGAAATGGGTCTACCTAAAATGTTCAAAGTAGGTCTATAGATACAAAGTAGGCGTAGCATGGTCTATCTTATACATGTAGCGCAGATTGATAGATTTCTCACAACATATAATACATGTACACCCGAGTCACAGACATCTGGCTTCTCAATATAGTAAGCCTTGCTGTCAGTAATGCAAGAATAATACAAACATACTAACCTCAATCAAAAGTATACAAATCTTGGGTTTTAAAATATTTTTTTTACAAACCTTGTTGATATTTAGATCGTAATTCTAACAGCCTTTTCATCTCCTCAAGTCTTTCCTAAAATATATACCAAAAACATATTTGCTCAAGAGAAAAGAATTAGGAAATAACAATTAAACTGGGAAACTGCAACAAAAACGATACATCAATTTTGGGAGAAAAATAATTTGGATGTCAATAAATGACAAATAGCCTTTTATGTGCACTATCCCAGACAGGATATATATACTTTTTCGATGTTTATATTCATGTCTAAAATACATGTATAACCAAATGTGTTCTGGGACAATGTATAGCAAATAAATGTAAAAACAAAATGTAAAATTTTTCTTCTTATGTTTTTCTAACAAAAAAAAAATGTTTTAAATTAAAATAGCAAATAGTATAAAAGGAAGCTGTGGTCAAAAAGTAAGTATGTGGGGATGATAAACACCTTTTTAAACTAGGCCCAACAAGAACATGTTTTATTAGCATATTGGACTTGATTGCACAATGGGCTACAGTGACATGTAGTTACAATGTACCTCTGCTTCTACCACTGTTTCTTCCAAGGTCTGCTGCATACGACGGTGGTCATCATCCAGCTTATCAAGACTCGCACATAGTTCAGAATTCATATTCTTTGGTCTGATTCAAATATTTAAAATAAAAAGTTTTCTTGAAAAATAATGTTTTAATAGCAAGAGAATAAAAATAGGTTGTAAAGATAATGTAATACGGGAGATTGAACGGAACGAGAGCATGAACAGCCAGGAAGGAAGCATGTCTTAGAATAATTATCACATGCAGTTAGACATCAGCATTGTTAGAAAATAACTAGTATATTATTTGGATGGTAATTCAAAGCAATCAAAGATCTCATAGAGACCACATAGTATGCATAGAGTAATCTATTTATACAGATATAAATGAATATGTGGACTGAAATAGCTCAAATATATTGGATTTCTTTTTGCTGTCTGGACAAAATATTTTACAGGTACATGTATTTTCATGTTATGTGTAAAAAGTATTGAAATGATATTGTATTCTGTAGGCATTATGACTTATCCCATCATATTTTTAAATTTAGCCTTTTGGAAATCTATATTAAAAATAGATACTGAGGAAATTTTTGATGTCATACCATAAAAATATGTAACATTGTTTCACTTTATTATATATTTAATAAATTGTTACACAATTTTGTAACAAGTTCACAAAAAGTTTAATTTTTGTTAATACCAATTAGTAATAAGTACTCTAAATTAGTAAAACAAAAAGTTTCGTAGATGGTTGGTACTGAAGATGTTGAACTGGTAGTGGAAACATCTGGCATTTCATTATCATTATGACTGATATTGTTGACACACCAAACAGCCAAAGAGTTTGGATGCGTATGCAATCCAGTTGTTGGCACACCAAATAGTTACGGTCCCAATCCATATATAATGTTTTTTAAAGATGCCAATCACTTCCAGTCTGTTTGGTTAGGCTTCATAAAAAACCTATTAGTTTATCATCCTGGTGCAGAGATCCTGTGTGCAGATTTCACTTTACCTGGATTTGATTACCAGTATGTAGAATGAGAGCACATGCATATCCTACATTACACAAATCTACAATGTTCAGCGATCACCTGAATATAGTTATAGAGAATCGCTCACGTTTTTCGTGGGAAAATAAGCACGAATTGCCCTGCTGGCAGGGATGTAGTCCACCAACAGTAGACGTGTGGGTATGATAGATGCATAAGGGGCATTTCATGGTAGGCTCCTATTTGTCACGTCCATCACAATTGTTTCTCTTTGTTATGTATGTAAATAAATGCAAATAATGTCAGATTTCATGTTAAATATCGTGCAACATCTCGGTCAATTGCAATTAATTCCGTGTAATATGTATAACGAGCCACGGAATGAATTGCAATTGACCAGGCTGTTGCACTATATTACCATTAAGGTAATTCGTCATTTCATACCTATTACTATTACTGAAGTGCTTTGATTTACGATTTGTTATTTGTTTTGGCTGACATCCCAAATTAAGTTTTGGGACAATTCTTTCACTTTCAGTGTCCACTGCATACTGTTTGGTGTTTTTCTTATTTGTAGTACTTCGTGCTGCCATTGTGTTCACTTAAACTACAATGACACAATATATAAATACACCTATTTAAAAATGTCGTTTTTTCAATACAAGTTTTTATTAAATTTGTGTTCATGACAACTTGAAATTTGCGCTATTACGGAAGTAAACAGTTATCTTGAACTGAAACTTATTCAAGAATTACGCTAATATGAGAAGCAGTCTATATACTAATTTCCTTACAAATGTAATGCAAATTGTGGTTATAACACAGAACCTGTATTATATTAATAAACAGATCAACTGACGTCACTGTGCTGCACAGCTTCAAGATGTAGCTGTATTTAAGGGGTGGGGTGGTATGCAACCAGTTCCTAGTGGCTTTTGCTAGTAGGAATTTCCCTTTAGCTTGACAGACAATTTTGGTTCGAATTTCTCCAGTGAATGTTGTTACACATACACAGTACAAATGTGTTAGTCGTCACTAGTTTTACACCAACATAGAAACCAGCATTGCGTTCGATAGCGCGAACGTTCTGGTTCTGAGGCAAAACGTTTTTACACCGATATATGCATAGTACACATCGGTACCAGTCACATAGTTCCAGAGCGCTCGCGTTATTGAACGTAAGGCAGTTATTTGATGACGATATATTTATTTTATACAAATGATCAAACACATGGTATTAACAGCTTTTTTTTACAATTCATCATTGCAAGATATATCGTCTTTATAATAATATTCCTTCAACACTGTTGTGAACAAATACACTTTTCTCAATTACCGTAGGTTTCAATTTTTGGGGCTTTTAAAAATTTATAAGAACAGACAACCTTTTGGAAGCCTAGATGTATTCTTATTGAGAGATTAAGGTTCATGTATGTTGTGTTAAATTTATATCATCACTAAATTATTAAAAAAAAACAAGAAAAAACAATGACAATATATGCAGGAAAGTTTAATTAGAAATTGGTTAAAAGTGCGTAGCATAATTATTACAGTACATACATGACAAGACAAAGTAAAAGTCATCAAGTAGTAGGCCCCTAACACTTATTTTCCTCTATGATAACCCAATATATGAAATGGTTAATTTCACTTACAAAAAGTGAAACAAGTCTATGTATGAGTATAAAATATGCACATAATTATGACGGGTATACAGAAACAATATGCATAATATATTAAAGAGGGATGGTCATAGTTGACATATGCTGATTTCACTAGTTTGACATATGTTTGTGAAGAACAACTCCAAATTAATTAGAAAAAAAACATTTTACAACTTTCACAAAGTTATACCAAAATTAAAAATCCACCAAGAATAAAGAAAGTAATATGCGAAACCTGAGCTTTTATTAAAATGTACTACACAACATTCCAAGTCACAGGTTGAATATGGCAGACAATAAAGTTGGAGGAAAATTATCAAAAATATGTTCATGAGTTCGAACTTCAAGAATGATAACGTCGGCCATTTTCCATCTATAGACGGAAAATGGCAGACGTTATCATTTTCATTATTTTATACTATACCATTAAATATTTTTGGCAGGTGACATCATTTTCGCAACTATGACCATTCCCCTTTAAAATGTATGTGTCACACATAATACATAATCTTGGTTCCTAATGAAAGCATATATAAAATGAAAAATACAGTTCCATTAGTGGACGGAAAAATTCAGATCTGTCATCATTGTTACATGTATTGTCATTCTTTGCTATTTCGATATTTAATAGGGAGGGGCGTATGCATTTTGTTAGAGTGGTCTTATCTTATTAGTAACTAAAACTGTTTTTGTTGTTTTATGTTTGTGGTGTTGAATTGGTATTATGAAATGTTTGTACACCAACAATAACTGTACATCAGTTAAAAATGTCAGAACTTTGCAACTATATGCATGAGTTAGCACATCAGGTTACACATATGCTATTATTAGTATCGTACGTCAAAATAAAAACACTGACATTTTGTATTTAGGTTACAGCAGATATTAAACAATGTTTTATACCGTACATCAACAGTATATATATTTAGCAGCCGCCCAAGGATTGTAACATTTACCGTTGTACAAGAATCTCTCATTTTCACGTGATACTTACAATGTACAAACTAAATCAATTCCAAATATATTGACATCTTCTTACACAATAAAAGTTGAAACCACTTATCCCCAATTGTATGGTTTTGTTCCATTGTGAAAATAATAAAAATTTGAAAAGCCTCTTATACTAAGTAAAATCGTACATTTTATATAACATTGTTTTTCACCATTAATGTTTCTGGTTTGTTCGAACACTTCGATTGTTCTAATATCGCTTTGATCTAATATTGCACATTCAAGATTTTTAATGTTTCTTGACATTTCCTTTCTAATATATTATAAGTATATAATAGCGTGATCTCCTAAAACTTGAATATACAAATATACAAGCATAATTAAAGGCATTCTATAATACACTCAATACAGTAGCTCTACTAGCTTGGCTAGTGAATTTTGCACTGGGGCTAGTAAATGTGTAATGTCATCCAGTGCGATGGCTAGTTTTTTAAAAACCTGTAAAACATGTTTATTAACTGATTACCCTTTGCATACATTGAGAGGCAGCAGATTTATGAGAGTATAAAGGGTTCCTAATTTTGTTAAGCAATTATTTGTTTAATTAATCTACCAAGTTGTTTTTAGTTATCCCAATAACAATTAAATGTTATTGTCTTAAGTATAGGCTAGCAAAATTGTAATCATAACTAGTACAATTTACAAACCGCTAGAACCCCATACAATGACTTTAGCAAAAAAAGGATTTCCATAGCAGCTAGCCTAGAAGAAAAACGTCAACCAGTTTAGATCACAACACACAGAAAACAACACATTTTTAATACATCAGTTTGTTTTGTTACTAAATGTTTAACACAAATAACTTCTAACACCACGCATTCATTGATATATATTTCCATTCCCACAGCAAACCATGTTGAGTTTCCAGGTGTTTATTGTGGTACCGTATGTTAGTTGCATAACTACTACTAAATAGGACAATTCAACATAACCTTATAAAAACGTTCACATGTTATTCTTCACGGTTAGCTAGGAGCATGTAATGCAATAAAAAAGACACAAATGATGTAAATAATCAGTACATATTGATCATTTACAAACAAAAAATGTATGTGATTCAGTGTAACAAGCACCTAACCCGACACAAAAAAGCTTGTTTTTGTTTTATCTGTTCTGTAATTTTGAAAATATAATCGAAATGCATGATTAAAAAACAATCTTTGTAATTGAGAAGGCACAAAATGTCAAATTAATGCACGGATATAGTGACAAATACAAGGTAGTAACCTAGCAACAAGTCAATGTCCTATTTCAGCATGTCACTTCTATGGAATGTAAAGTCAAACATGGTTGCACAACATAAACAATATAGCCATTAAACCGCTTTTCTTATTTACAATAGACAATATATTAACATAATGTATATTTGCTATTGATAATTTCAAAAATATATTCACCTATTGGGTAGTATGGAGTGAATTTGTAGGCGCCTGCTAGAAATTGATAACAACATCTTTGTAGGAACACATTATGATCGAATGTATTGAATATGCTAACTTTCTGGGACATTTTTCTGTGCCTTTGTTACAGAATTTTGTCCATGTTTATAGAATTCCAGCTGCCAGATTCAATACATTGTTCATAATGTATTCCTACACAGCTAATGTGTGCATTGTCATTCATTCAATTTCAAACGAGCTGCCTACAACAGATACTCGACCATATTAAATATGACAAAAATGGTGACCATTCAATACTTGTGATGAGTACATATAATACATGTAGTGAAATTATAAGGGGAAAACTTCACAATATAATCAAAATTGAACAAAAACTTATCACAGATATTATAATAAATAAGAACATAATAATTATTATTAATAATATTATGCAAGTTATATGGTAAACAGGTTTATCCTCTGAAACTAAATTTGCGTTTAGTGGAATCTATCCATGATTTTTTTCGTTTATTAAAACGTTTTACAATATACCCTTCGAATTGTCATTTGCATTTTCGGTAGTTCATGGTCAGCTAGATCTTGAATGTAAATAAAAACATGTGAATAATGATCATATTCCCATTAGTTCATACATTGAAGCAAATAAAAACTGGATAAGTAAATGCTGAATAATTAATGTTTGACTCACCCCACAAAAACACCTTCGAAGTATTTATAAAAATTATCAAGTAAACAAGTTGTAGCACTTAGCGATTTTTTAAAGGGAGATAATTGCTTTAAATAAGTTAAATATAAAAGGTAAGCAAACACACAGAAAAAAACAACTTTGTAATTAACATGGAAACCAAACACAAATCGTAAGAAAATAGACAGGATTATTTACATGTACACAATTTTATGGCAATTAATGCAGTTGAAGTGATATTACTGAGTGAAAGATACACCGAACACCCAGACAGATAATAGTACTCAACAGCATAAAAAACATTCGCACGCAATATATACAGATAAAGTATAAATAACCACCAGTGGATGTGAAATACACTGAAGAATGTTTTAGAACTTTTGCACAGGTGAGTCACTGCTGTGATCTTCCGTCACTTTGACGTCAACTGATGATAACTCGGTATGTGTTGCTTCCATACAAGCTTTTTCCTTTTCTTCCTATAACATCAACAATAGACATGGGATTAGGTATAGCACATTACAATTCATGAAAATCTGAATTCCCAACTTTACCTGCAATTTGTCTGGATGCTATTCAATTGTTTTAACAGCAACATAGGATGATATATGTATCCATTCTATATTTTGATACCATGTGTCGAAATCAAAGTTGCTTTTAACATAATTCAAACAAAAAGGCCTGAATTTACTCTAGTGATGCCATTAATTAAACTTGGGTTTTCCCAGGCTTTGTTTAATAACTACACACTGATCAGACTTAAAATGTACTTTATAAGCTCAACAGCAATCAACATGTTACCTTTTATTCCAGTGCTATATCTATTTTTAGTGGGGTTTTTCTTAACATATGTACTATACCGCTGTATACAATTGCTATTATCTATGTGCATGATTGTTCTTATTAATCCTGGTTATTTCTACCACTAGCTTTGTTCCTAACTGAAACAACAATATTCATGAATTGATTTGTGTGCAAAATATAACACAATAAAAAATGTTGTACATGTACCTCCTCTTTTAATCTGTAGTATTCATCAATTGCGTACTGGTATTTAGGGGATGTGATTCCAAAGAACCAAGCAAGTTTCTCCCCACAAAGATCTGCCACTGAAATATTTATTAAAAATACAATCCATTTTTAAATCATAACTTTCATCTTTGTAGCTGGTAAGCATGTTATTTTATGTACTGGATACTTATTGTTAATATTAATGAATCATCTAGGGTATTCAATAAGCTTTGATGTAGAATACTGAACTACTCAAGTAGCCAGCACCATTTAACAGTGTAGCGAGATGTAAAGGTGAAGACAGGGAGTTGCTTTGACACACTGATAGTGATACCATCATCAGACACTTACAGATTATTTTATGCCAGCAAAAGACCACATTGCTATGGATTGCAGCACATTGTGGAATACTAGGAAACGAGAGAGAAGACCACCTAGGCTAAAAAGGCTCAATCTCTCACTAGACACCACTTTCCAAACAAGATTCACTAGACGCTTTGACAGAAAACAGGCCACCATCATCTACTGTTTGAGAACAGGATACTGCAGTCTTCCCTCTCATTTAAAGATGATCCATGTCATAGTCTGTGTCCTGTGCATCTGCATGTAGATAGATTCAAAATCCAGAACATATTCTTCAGGACTGTCCTATCTATAACATCCCGAAGAGACAGAACTGGCCAGAGGGTGCTGAGCTGAACACAAAGCTGTGAAATCGGCCGCTGATCTAAACCCGACAGCCCAATTTGTGACCAACCTGATCATCTAAATGGCTTATCGAATGCTGCTGAAGAAGATGATTTTTGGAGAATCCTAAGCATATTTCAGCATGCAAAACAATTTGCCTTTGAGGGATCTGAGATGGAAAAAAGTCTGATACTTTTGTAAGATTGTTTGTTTAACCACTGTAGCACATTGATTATTAATTAGATGCTACTGGATATCAATCACATAGTTATAATGACACATGGTCTCAGAAGAAACCTGCTGCTGCCTTATATGCTGCTCTTTCCTAATACATTTTGTAGCAGCAAGGGATGTTTTATGTGACAGGACAAAACACATCACAGCCTTTGATATACCAGTCATATAATATATCTGGTTGGAATAGTAAATAAATCAATGTTGGTCTATAAAGCATGGCCCAAAGTAACTTGTCTGAGGGGTGTGCTGAGTCTTGATCCACAGCAAAGTATTGATGGCTTCAAATGCAAACTACATCTGCAATTATTATAAATGTATAATCACTCTTGTATTGTGTTATGATACTCGATGTTTACATGTCCTTGTTCACAATAGTTTCTTAATTGCTAAAATCACATCTGCTAGTATTTGTCACTATTAATTAGCAATTAACATCAAATCCTGTAGCTTGATTAAAATTGAACTTTCAACTGCTAAATAATTTATTTAACACATTGGAATGATCCAACTATGTACATGTAGTTGCATAACCGTAGGCATCAAACAGTGTTAGATTTATACCCAATCCAAGTGTAAAAAGTACTAATTGTAAAGAAGATGGAAGTCAGGTTAGCCTAGAGATTAAGACCATAGACGTCACTGTTTCATGCCAATGCAACAGGTGCAAATTCTGCCAATCATGTTTTTATTATGCATGTGGAGTTTGAAAGAATGTGATGATTAATAAGTAATTATCGGTGTAATATTGTCCCACTTTGTACATGTGTTCTGAATATTACTCTGAATTCAGCCTGAAACTACAGGCATGCCAGGGTTACTGAGCAAATTTACACAAATCTTACCCGATAATGTCTTGCTTGCAGCTGTTACAAAGTAATACCAGAACCATGGAAACCAATTTAACGATTTCTGTAATAATAAATCAATGTATGAAAACTTTAAGAAAAATTAAGGAACAATAAAAATACTTATTGGACAACAATCACAATAGTGAATACTTAATGACAGAATTAGCAGTGCATAAAACTTATACTCAATCAGGACTGAGGTAATCCTATGTTCTCTTTACTTTGTACATGTTTCTTTTTGTGCTAATGCCAAACATATTCATTAATATTAAATTGGTACCAATATTATATATCTGTAAGCCCAGAATAATGTCTAAAATGTTACATTACCAGTAGAAAAAAAATTATAAAACTTTATCCAATTTCTAAAAAAAATTCACTTATTTTAAAATAATTGAAATTGATTATTTTGCATTGCAACAGTGCAACTTGATATAAATTGTGGAAATGTGCTTACAGGATCCACAGGTGGTAGAAGTGGCACTTTGTTTTCTTCCTCCTCGTCAGTGGAATACTCTTCCAATATACCATCACTAAAATGCAGGATTTTTTTGGGCTGTTTCTTCTTAATTGGGGCATCTAATAAAATATTTGTGAACTCTGGCGCATCACCAGATCTCTGTAATTGAAAAGTAAATAGATATATAAATTGCAACATTTTTCACATCCATGTAAGCACTGAAAAAACTTAAGTTGCTGAGCATTTTTCATCAATTACAGAATTGGTCTGTGACCTTCAACTCTTGACACTGAACATCCAATCTAATCTTGCGTTTCTATTACTATTCACACACCAATGTATATTTTAAAATGTTATAGTACTATAACATTTTTAAATATACTTATCAGTTTCTATCCTAAAAAGAGACATGATATCAGGGTGTGGTTCACATGCCAATTATTAATGTTTTATCTGCAACATCCCACTGACTACTTTCACAGAAATCCTGGCTATGTGTGTTATACAACCTATAGTATTCGGAAGTAGAAAATGATTGAACAGGTGTATTTAGGTCATATGAGCTGGTCACTTTATTGTACATGTAGTGGAATCCATGACATTTCGCCGTATCACCAATTCTTAGTCCACTATCTATAGTAGTTCATCAACGATAAACGTAGATGTTCGATGTTTTGTTATCAGAACCCAGACGTCTACTGTTGGTGGACTATATCTATAGATGTCTGGGTTCAGTTTTGATATTTTAGATGAAACCTTTTAGAATGCATATATCGACACATCGGTTCAAGTTCTTCAACACATCGACCATCTATTCTACATTTATCGTTGATGAATTAGACAGGTCTGTAGTAGTAGCAGGATATATTTCCTTTGCAAATGTTAACTCATTGTTGAATACTAACTATACCTGATGAAAACAACTTTATTCAGAATTAAGATAACATCGATAACAGACAATCCACAGATACTAATTTATTAGAATTATCATTTAAAAGCATATTAATAACAAACACCCAACTAAATTAAAATACAAAATAGCCATACTAAATTTACGTTGAATTCATGTAAATGAAACCGATGAATATTCAGTTATATATAAAAAGAAGCGTTAAAATTTAAATGCTATTCCAAGTACCTGTTCCTGTTTTCCAACGTCGGACTCCATGTTACCAAAATGCTATTTTCCAAGTAGCTAACGTCGTTACCTAGAAATTTAATACTATTTTTCCATTAGTACACACCTTTTAATTAATGCTAAGTAAGAAGTATGAGTCTAATTCGACAATTAAATTTGCACAATTGCAATAGAATAATTAACAGATTAAAATTTTAATTATATAAAAATAATTCTAAAAATTGCTTAGAGTTATCCTCCGTGAAATTACTCTTTTGGAATTGAAAGTTTATAAATATTAACCGTTATCAAACAGTAAAAGCAGAAATTGGACATGACAAGTTCACATTTGTGAAAGAAAAATGAAAATCGTTCTTCTTCACCAAACAAGATGGGGCTCTTTCACATATTGTTTTTGTTACTGATCGGATTTGCAATTATTTTTTCTTGTATAGTCGATATTTTTGTCCCTACTCCAAATTTTACGGTAAATAGAGAATCAAGAACCAATTCACGTCCTATCGCTGAAAGTAAAACTGAGTCGATTATAGTTGGACAAGATTTTAAAAACATATTTTGGTTTGTACAGGTAAGAACTTCATTCATAAATATTGACACCCAAACTATTTCTATTCTAGATTACTTACTATTTAATAATTTATGGATATTTCATTGAATTTATTCATTAGCCTAATAGTAATAGTTCAATTGAATTCTGAGTTTTGTAATAATTATGCAATGATGCAATCCTATTGGCTATTGCCAAATATCGAAATCTGACACATATTGAATACCATCACATTTACCTCCATATACATTTTGCCGAAACTGCGCAGTCGTGAAATTCAACATCACAGAAGACAAAGCAAATTATGGTGTAAAAAAACATGATAAAAATTAATATTTTGACCATCCCAAAAAATAACTGTACACAAAAACAAACAAGATAGCACTAAAATTGATAGTGTTACAGCACAATGTTATATTAGGAGGTGTTAGACCTAGTCTAGAGGTAGTGTGTCTGCCTGTGGCAGGATGGGTCAAAGGATCGATTCTCCACAGGCATAACTTTTTATGGGCTATTTTCCTTTCCAGCCAGTGATACATGACTGGTTTATCAAATGTTGTGTTGTGTACTATCCTGTCTATGGGATAGTGCACATAAAAGACCCCTTGTTGTTTTTCGGTAAGAATAGCCCATGTAGCAGTGACAGCAGGTTTCCTCTGAGACCATGTGTCAATATAACCATGCGTCTGACGTCCAATAACCGCTGATTTATAATCGATGTGTTCCAGTGGCATCGTTAAATAAACATACTTTTTTCTACTAGGAATTTGGACACTTGTTCTGTTACAATATCACAAAGGAACAATATAGATTTTTCATGTATTTAAATGAAGTCTATTTTAAGTGTTTAAAGTTTGCTTCTTAGTTATTGTAAAACTGTGATAATTAATTTGATTGTTTTTGTGTTATAATAAATTATTGTAATTGATATACCAAAATTAATGTAACAAGATTTTCATCAATAAAAAAAGTCCTCGTTTAACACCTTGTTTTTGTCAGTTAGAGACCATTTTGCCATTTTGGTCATAATACAAGTCAAATGCACAGCATATAAAGGATATGTGCCCCATCCTAGTTAAACAATCGCACAGATAGGTCTGCAATAGAAAATAAAGTACATACGATGGGCATGAACTGCCTACATGTACGAGTATTTTGTTGAGGTGGAAATGAACAGCTTGTGAGTAGTTTGTGAGTTGGAAATGAACAGCCTGTCGATATTTTGGCACAGTGATATTTTAGTGGCTGCCTACTATGATAAATAATTGCATATGCTTAGCGTTGTAAAGGTGTCAATGGACTGCCTGAGATGAGTATTTTGGTAAGATGGAAATGTAGCCTACTGCTTATTGATTTGTGGCATCTTATCTGTTATTATTAATACACTTGAATTATTAATTCATTGCAAATTAAATATATCTCTTCAAAAACCCCTTTTTTGTCCTGGGCAGGAGACTTGACACAAGTCAAAACTTGTGCCCAGGATAGACGTGCCTGAACCTTTAGTGGATATGGGCACGTTAATAGTTTCCGTTTCCGTTTCCGAGAAACTTGCGATTGGGAAGAACCAAGTGTGTCCGCCCTCGATATTTTTGGTCCTAACATTTCTACCCCCTCATACATCTTTTGCGTTTGATCAATGATAGCCAGTCGAATAATTTAAATGTATGTTGTCTGAAATGTGTTTCCATTCTCATCGTTATTATAACTTGTTTTTAATGCGACCTTGAAAAGAAATTTGATACATTGTTGAAGCTTATCTATCAAAGCATGTATCATTTAGGCCAAATACATAAACAAGTTGGTGATCGTCATTTTCATCACACAAATCAGGGACGGGTGGACGGTGGTTTGGGGGGGGGGTGTTTCTGTGAAAAACCTTTAAAAAAACCTGGAGACCAAGTACAGAGCTGGCAACTCCAGGGACATTTTAATAATTATTGGACTACATGTTAATAATGGACTACATTTCATTCTTGTACACATCAGAATGTTGGTCGCCAGATGGACCTGGTGATGGTTTAACCCGTTACGGTGCTTAAGAAAGTTGAATTACTGCTATCTCGATGCATTTGAACAGCT
Source organism: Melanodrymia aurantiaca (assembly GCA_032355825.1). NCBI lineage: Eukaryota > Metazoa > Mollusca > Gastropoda > Neomphalida > Peltospiridae > Melanodrymia > Melanodrymia aurantiaca. The sequence goes on from JAULBR010012684.1 coordinate 14,255, forward strand.
TTTAACCAAATAAAAAATAATACATTGTGTATATTTAGGAGCGGGCGCATTTTTCAGGTGACGATCACAATTTTTTTTATTTGGCCTTAGTGTCGTAAGGGATTGTCGAACCGTGTATGCTGGGGTCGTCCATATCTATTTCATCTACCGATATATTTATACCCGCTAGTACATTGCTAAGGTCACTTTGACCTAAAATTCGTAGTCTCTATTGTTATTTAAAGAAATAAAAAATAAAATAAATTCAGGATCACGAATTTTTTATTTCTATTTGGCCTTAGGGACGTAAGGGATTGTCGAACTGAGAATGAATGCTGCGTCTAAAAATAGCTGCTGGGGGTCTATGGAGTCGTTCTGCTCAATTGCCCTTTATATAATGATTTACGAGTAGTTTTATTGAACAGGTGTTCGGAAATATATAATGGTTTTATTAGTGCTTCAGACTTAGAAAAAGTGTGTTTTATCCTATCCAACAACTGTATTTTTAGATTAAGTGCCAAAACCTGCAAATTGATTTTAGAAAAACGTAAGCGAGCCCTATATCTTACCTAGTATATAAATTTTACTATAATTATTATTATAATAATGTGTATTACTTCTATTTTTATTTTTTATTATTACTGTCCAAACATAATGTGTGATAAATAGATGTACTTTTATGTGTGTTTTATATGTATAATTGTATTTTATATTTTAAGATTATAGTCTCTCATAACTCCATGTGGAGTGGCTCAGTTATTAATATTTTATTGTATCTACTGTTGTTTTATTTTTAATACTGAGGTGAGACTCAAATAAACAATTTGTCTGTCTGTCTGTCTGTCTGTCTGTCTGTCTGTGGCAGAAGAAACCGTCTTCAAGCACAGGCTACTTGAGTCTTATTGATTAGCAGCAAGGGATCTTTTATAATGCACTTTCAAACGCAGATAGAGAGCTCCTGAAGGCTGATGGGTAGGTGTACTTCCACTTACACCGACCAGTGTCCTCAACTGGTTCAACAGACGTCGTGGTATGTACAGTCCTATCTATAGGAAAAGTGCATATAAAATAGCCCTTGCTACTTATCAATTCAAGTGTAGCGGGTTTTCTCTATCATACTAACACTAACTTCTGTCCTGGACAGACAATCGAGACAGCTTCACTGCCTGACTATGACAGACGTTCTTGAAACTTAATTGGATAAATAAGTTATAACTAACTAAATGAGACGTCGATGCTGGACACCGGTTTGTATAATATCATATGTACCATATTCTGACACCCAATGGCCGATATATTTTTTCGTGCTGGGGTGTCATTCAAATGAGACGTCTGCTTGGTGGGAGGGAACCTCTTCGTGTCACGAGAGAACCAACCAATCAGCTGATGGGGAAACAAACCCGACCAACAGTATTAATTTTGACTTACACGTCAAACCACGCCACCTTGGCCAGTTTTTCCTGCATGTGCAATGGATATTCGGCGAACGATTTCAAACATTGTAATCCAAACATGGCCGTTTGGATCTGCTCCGAGGTTCGCACTGACGACTGAAGGCGCAATATGCCTTTCACTTCATTACTGATGGAGATCTAAAGACAAAATATAAAGCAAATAATTATAGAGCACGCTTACTTTTTAATTAATTATCGTCTCGTGTGTGTGCGTGCGTGCGTGCGTGCGTGCGTGCGTGTGTGTGTGTGTGTGTGTGCGTGCGTGCGTGCGTGCGTGCGTGCGTGCGTGCGTGCGTGCG
>JAULBR010012793.1:0-15984 GCA_032355825.1 Melanodrymia aurantiaca
TTCTTAGAAAATTGTAATTTTACAGGAGAAAATTCCTCCTGTGCAGGAGAAAAGGAGGAATGATGAAAAAACAGGAGAATCCTGTAAAAAACAGGAGGGTTGACAGGTCTGCACTCACCACGGTGTAATAAAAAAACACTGACTACCAGACACGGTTATTACTTCCAGGAAAACATTTAGTAAATGATGAAGATAATTGTGATACATATAATTTAAAGAAGCAGTAACAGTTGTTGACACAAGTAAACTGATAATAGAAATTTGTTTATATGCATGTTTGCATGGATAGGAGTGTTTTTCACTTGGTTGCATATTTCAAAGGACATTATCTTAGTCTTTATGTTAATTTATCTCAAACTTACATGATTCTAAAATGCCAAAAACAAAAACACTCACTGTCATTTGATTGGAGATCATCATTGTGGTATTGGTCGACCATCTTGTTGATGAGTTCTACGTCGTAGCGCGGTCCGGTGTACATCTGCGCCCGCCTCAGCTGGTGATACTGTCGCACTGAGTGGCGCTCCTCCTCGTACCTCCGCACACTAGCCTGAACCTCCGAGGCGATATCCTTCCTCTGTTTACCCGTCCTGTGCACGGACTTCTTGTTGTTCATGTTACAATCTGTCTGACGGTTCTTGTTGTCTGCTGTGCTGTCCTTCTCGTTAGCACTTTGTAATTTGGAATTTGTTCGCTGCAGCTTTTCAGAATGGTTTCCCTTGTTGTTACTTTTAGAATCTTGAGCAGTCTCTTTCTGTTCAGAACTACTGATAAATTTAACACTTGTGGGTTGTTTTGTTGATCTCAAACCCATATTGTTTTTGGGTTCCTTCTTTTCTACAGGTTTTTTCACTGGTTTTGATAAATTGCTTGCAACTGCAACTTTTTTTGGAACGTTTTCACTTTTACTATCTTTCGGACTGTCTGTTTCATCATGCTCCTCAGATTCATTTTCTTTTTTCCTATCTGCATGTAAACTAATTACAACGGTGACATTATTCTGACAAACATGTGGCTGAGTTTCCTCACAGTCCAACCCTCCTTCTATTTTAGAACATTCATCTTCAACATCACTGTTTGGATCCTCTGAATTAATCACCTGCAGTTTATTTACTGGCTTTGGTTTGCTCGATCGGACTCGAACTTTAGGAGACTTTGGTCTCAGAAATTCCTTCCTTAATCTGAGGTTTCTCTGAATGATAATAGCAGCATCATTGGTAACGAGAGATCCTGTCCTACCTCCTTTTGACATCAAAAACTGTTCAGTTTCCTTGTGGCTTTTTATACTGGCTACATCTAGAGGAGTGTAGTATTTACCCTGCAATGGTAAGGTTGTATTATCAACTTTCAGTTGTTTTATTATCAGTGTGTGAATTTGAGTCTGTATTATTGACTTTCAGTTATTTTTTTTACTAAAATAAAATATAAAAAACTCTACAGCATGTTTATTAATATTACTTTGAAGAGAAGCCTAATAACCATCCATGACCGTTTTGTAGTCAATGGTACAGATATCCATATAGCATTACACACATCTATGTAAAGGCCATGTAGTATAGGGAGACAGACATCGATTTAGTACAGCTATCTACTAAGGGTTAGATCCAACTAGCATAGCACTGTAGTCAGTGGTACAAAGATCCATCTATGATGGCCTTGTAGTCAGAGGTACAAAGATCCATCTAGGATAGCATGATAGTCAGGGATACAAAGATCCATCTATGACAGTTAGGGTACACATTCATTTAAGAATAGCATGCGGAGTGTTGTGTAGGATAGCACGATAGTCATGGAAAAATACATGTATATCCATTTTGTACATAGTCAGATATTACAGATTCATCTATGATTGCCCTATGTTTACGTGTAAAGAGATTCATTTAGGATAATCTCTGACATAGACTACAATTGCTTTTATAATAGCTCATTAACATAGGATACTCTTTCACCTACATTAAGACACATCTAGGTGACATATACATGCAGCCTGGCTCATAGAAATACAGGCCGGATTAACACATGACGAGGCCATAAGACAAATATTCGATGGATGGGGCACAATGGGAGGGGGTATAACATCTAATCAGAATATCAAGCATTTCAAAGAGTGGGACCCTCAGCCATGACTAATGTGGCTTGGTGTGTAATCCCTCCCTGCAGAACTACATATGGTATAAGATTTCTTTAACCCAAAATTGAAAGATATGTCACATTGTTTGTGCCAATACAGATTTTAATGAAGAATAGCTCCTCAAACAAGACTACATATAGTATTATAAAACTGAGTATTAGTAGTTGTTATGTTTGTCACCAACATTAACATTTCTAGTACAATATCTATATACCCTAATAAGAAAAACAAGTATACGTACACATTTGTATTATGTCAATTTGTCCTTGATAAATGAAAATTATAATACTCTTATTTAACACATTTTACTATCAAATTACTAATGATCAAATCTGAATACTGTTCATATGATCTCACAGGATCATTGCCTGTATATTCCATACTCACGTGATAATTATATACTAAAAGTGAATCTGTCGTTAAACCTTGAAACCGGCAATCAATTTCTCCATTACTAATGATCAACGGTTACCAAGAATAATTTTCTGACTGATTGGGTCTCCATATTGAAACCTTCTGCCTTCCAATCTGTTGATCAGTGTACAATTTAATCTTTAAATCTGAACACAAATCCAGCAACAAGTGAAAGATAATCTCCCCTGACAACCACAGCTTGGATTTCCTCCACCACTACATTTAAAAACAGCAATCTTAAGGGGAAAGACAATAAAATGTATAAGTGACAGACATGAGGACAGATGGAGAGATATACACGCACTCTGGAGTCATTCATGTACTGTAATACAAGCTGCTAAGTCGAGCCATGTTACCATGTCACGACAACCAGCTCCATGTTCAATTGTTCTGTCTGATGTCTTACAATTCAGTAACAAATTCAATCCTACATTTCTCCCTACAGTATTTTTTAAACATGAACTCAATACTGATTATTACAGGTTAAGAGTTAGGATTAGCAAATGATTAAAACAATCTCTTAGTTCAGTCTCATCCATTCCTTTGAGGTGAATGTTATAAAAGAAGTTTACAGTATAATAGTCTCACCTTATTTCTCATAATGATGTTTATTTCTGCGCCGGAATCAAGGAGAAGTTGGCACAAAGTTATATTGCCGGTAAGTGCTGCGATGTGCAGACAGTTCCGACCGTCGGTGTTAGCAAGCTTCACAACTTCCGTCCGACTCCGCAGACCAATGAGAAACTTTACAATTCCTGTCATAATAAATAATAAAAATGAGAGACTGAGAAAGAGGCTATAATTGTTTGTATGCACTCGGAAACTGTTTCCATTATGTCTCCTAGCAATAAATTATTGAGAAATTAACTTCTCTGTTTTTGTGGACAAATCTTCTGTTTTTGATGATCAAACATGACATGCAAATAGCTCACTTCATTAACCCTGCTATTGCTCACTGCAGTATTGGTTTCAATCAGAGACTACATTTTTTCTATTGAACTACTGACTTTAGTATTTTATCTGATTGATATCCATGAGTTGATGTGAGCCACTGTGACATTATGTTGCTGATAAGCTTTCAATTAAATTATATATACTTGTATCATTATACGTGCCGTTTTTCATACCATACATATAATTATTGTGTATTGTACAATATGAATATATCATCACATTTTAAGTATTCCACATTTGTATTTTTAGGTTTAATATACAGTAGAATCTCGTTGGCTCGAACGCGGAAGGGTCGAATACCTGGTAACGCTCTAACAAACCCTTGAATAAAACCCTTATATTAAGTTGATGATGCTTGGGTCGAACTACCCGATGGGTTGAACAGTTTCTCGAGCACCGACAGTGTTCGAGCCAATGGGATTCAACTGTACTTGAAGCTGGTTTGATTGTAAATTAAAATAATGAATCTCATTATCTCGCATGTATATGAATAATTTATAACAGGAACAGAACATTTATGCTAAAATTACTGAAATAATTTCTAACGTCGATACTTTTTTTTACAAATTAGTATTCACCAAGGTTCTTTGACGATGTGCACTTAGGGAAATATGTTCTATATAAACACGAAGCAGTAGTTTAACGGTGCATTATTAATGAGTGCATGTCTGTGGTGTCCGGCTGCTGTGTTATGTAATCACTCAAAGAGTACGAAATTTAAATACATTGTTTCTCGCTCTCGCAGGAAGCTGACACTAACAAGTCTCAAGGTCATAATAATGTGCTCGACAGGGATGAATTCGTCAAGTTTTATCACCAACTCACACGAAGGAAGGAATTGGAAGAAATATTTTTACGGTTTGTCTCATTTTCATCACGAATGTAAATAAGTTGCGCAGTTCGCTATGTCTACAGAATGTGCTGTTCCAAGTAGTTTGCATCTAAATGGAACAGCATAATAATTATTTACAGGTGTAGATATTATCTAATGATAATTAACTGGTTGGGGTGGGAAAGTGTACATAAAAGATTCCTTGCTGTTATTCCATAAGAGTAGCCTTTGAAATTCAATAACTGCTCACTAACAATCAATGTGTTCAACTCATTGTATAAGTGGATGTAATTGATTCCGATGAGACACACTTTAAATTACAGTGAAACCCATCTAAACCGGACCTTCAGTAAACCGGAATTCCCTCTAAACCGGAATTCCTTCTAAACCGAGTCCCAAACAGCCTTATGTGCTGTATTTAAACCTCAGTAAACCAAACATCCCTCTAAACCAAACATTTTACTTGGTCTCAAGTGTGTTCGGTTTAGAGGGGTTTCATTGTAGTTCCCAAATCATGACCATTGAAATGTTAGTAAAAAGGACTAATCAAATGATCAACGTGTACATGTTACTGTTTTGTTTGCAGATGTTCAAGAGGAAAAGCCTTCCTTACAACCACAGAATTGTCTAAATTCTTAAAAGTTGAACAAAAGGTAAATTGGATCATTTGTTCTATTTCGATGACTTTGAGCAATCTTTTTGCCGTGGAATAAATACCAACGCCAGTTTGGCGATCTAATTTATCTTTAATACCCACAATGCAATTCCTTTAATCTTTAAAGAGAACAAGGTTTTTTGGGGAAAATTTATTAGCTCTGTTGTGTATCTATACTACAGTACTGAGTAGTGAAAATATTAAAACAATTCAGATATATATATATATATTAGTTTATTAGTGCTGTCCGTAGGCAATTTTAGTATGGCACCACACCATACCTTGATACATGTACTTCCATGCCATTCTGTCCCCAAGTACATTATATGTAGTACCATGCTGCCCTCAGATAGAACAATTTACTTATAAAACATTTTACTTATATACATGTGCACTGTAATTATTGCTACAGTGGAATGAAGCATAATTATACTTAAATATCAGTTTAAATTATAATTGTGCCCTTACATTTTTGTTATGAAAAAAGTGTATTTAACATGTAATTATATCCAGAAAAGAACAAAATGCCCCGATATTGTTCCATTTACTATGCCGTGCCCCTATTCTAGCTGCATGTCCCTGCTGGTGTTATTTCTCCGTGATAAGTGGAACACATGTACTTTTAGGTTGAGAACGTGGATGAAGAATACTGTCGTCAGCTCATCCAGCTGTACGAACCAACACAAGCACAGAAGCAGCGGGAACAGTTGAGTGACTTAGGTATGAGTAATCATCATTGTAGGGAGCGGGACGTAGCTCAGAGGTAGAATGTCCACCTGTGGCGGGATGGGTCGAGAGATCGATCCTCCATAGCGCAAAACATTTTTATCAATGTGTTTCTAGTGGCGTCGTTAAATAAAACAAACTTTACTTTTACTAACCAGTATTATCTTTCAATTCATATTATTCATTTCTATTCTTTTCTTTTGTTTTGTTACAGGCTTTAGGATGTTTTTGACAAACAAGAAAGAACAATTGTTCAATCCGAAACACAGCAATGTATATCAAGATATGACCAAACCGATGACTGAATACTTCATTGCATCATCACATAACACGTACGTCGTTACAGAAGGTTTTAGTCAATGCGATTACCTGTCCTAATTGCTCCAACCGGGGAACGGGACATAGTTTAGAGGTAAAGTGTCTGCCTGTGGTCGATCCTCCACAGCACAAAACTTTTTATGACCTATTTTCCGTTCCAGCCAGTGTTACACAACTGGTTTATCAAATTCCATGGTGTGTGCTATCCTGTCTATGGGATAGTGTACATAAAAGACCCCTTCCAGTAGGCAGGATAGCACACACCATGTCCTTTGTTATATCAGTTGTGGATCACTGGTTGGAACGGAAAATAACCCAACAGGTCTGCTAAGGAGGATCAGTCCTTTGACTTCACGATCCTCAGTTGAACGCTCTTGTGATGATGTAAATCCTGCTTTATAACACCTTTTGGTAAAACATGTCATAACTGTAAATAATCCACATTTATGCCTGTAATTACTTTCACTGATTGATTATGTGTAACATTTATCATTAAAATTATTATCAAAGTCATATGCATTTATTCATGTTTTGAAGATGATATAGTTAATACATAATAATCGTTATTATGAGAAAGGTATACTTTTGAATATAGATTGAATGTTCTAATCAAAGGGTTATTGTTAGGTTGATGTTTTCATGTGACAGGAAGGTATATAATAACTGTGATTATGATGTTGTGATAGCGGTGCAATGTTCTGTTGCAGGTATTTAACTGATGATCAGCTGAAGGGACCCAGTAAGGTGGAGGCATACATCACAGCACTCACACAGGGATGTCGATTTGTGGAACGTAAGTCAACTTCTTGTACAGTGCATGGATTTAATAATTTTAGTGCATATGAACAAGTAATCGGTGCATACAGATTTAATAATTTTAGTGCACAAGGACAAGTAATCATGGTGTATACTGATTTAATCATTTTAGTGCACATGGACAATTAATCCGTGCATACAGATTTAATCATTTTAGTGCATATGGACAAGTAATCGGTGCATGGAGATTTAATACTTGGTACACAAGAACAAGTAATCGGTGCTTACAGATTTAATAATTGGTACACACGGACAAGTATTTCGTTCACACACACTTATGGATAAGTAATGTATGAGTTAATAATTAGTGTGCACGGATGAGTAAGTAATCTGTGTGCATGAACAATTAAGTAATCATGCATGCAGATTTAAAAATAAGTAATCAATTAGGATAAGTAATCCATGTAGGCCTACACATATTTAATCATTATTTTGTGCGCATGAACAAATAATTTTGCACAAGAACGAGTAATTATTTCTTTTTTAGAATGACACCCTTTAATAGTGGCTCCATCGATAGCATTACAATGATTCATTTAGATTAATTAATGGGATCTGTTTTTGTCTGTTTACGTTTGTATTTTAAAATGTGACTTTTTGCAGTGGATTGCTGGGATGGGTCTGACAATGAACCAGTCATCTATCATGGTCATACGCTAACGTCAAAAATACTCTACAAAGATGTCCTCCATGCTATTAAGGAATACGCTTTTAAAGCAACTCCGTAAGTATTCAAATGGAGACAATGATTATATATACTCACTAAAAGAATTTTTCATGGCTGTTAAAAAAAGTGAAAAAGTGTGACTAAAATTTTATAAGGTCCAAGGCAGACAAAATGGAAACCGAAAACGGCCAAGCTATTTTCCTTTTTGTTTAACACACGAACACGCACACGCACACGCACACACACACACACACACACACACACACACACACACACACACACAAACACAATTTATCTCACAATGGAAATCCGTCTCAGGATGGACAGTTAACAGCCATGATATTTTGATGCTAAAACTCGACTTACAGGCAGTGATATTCAGTTCATATTCTTTTGTTGTTTTTTGACATTTCAGATATCCATTAATTTTGTCGCTGGAAAACCATTGCTCTGTGGAGCAGCAGAAGGTGATGGCAAAACATGTACAAGAAATCCTCGGAGGTAACCATAACATATTATAATGTGCTGAGTGATTACATCTTAATTTGGAGATCTTTCACATGGCAACAAATCTTAGGTTGTTCAATCCACACATTTTCCTGTTCTGTTTAGTATTATATATATTTTGTATTTACTTTCATCTTGTAAGCTTGCAATTTTAATCCTTGTCAATGTAAATGAGTGATTACAAGAACTTTTGATTGTTATGCAGATATGGTTTATGCTCCCGAAGATGAACCTGAAACTGCACCATCACCTGAGGATCTCAAAATGAAGATCATTCTCAAGGTATTTATCTGCACTTTACAAATGTATTGTGAGGACTATACTTTTGGAATAATTATAGTTCATTATATCCTCAAAATATAGTACATCTACCAGTATTGAACTTTGTCATCACAACCTTTGAAATAACCACTTTGAAACAACCTCTTTGAAACAACCACTTTGAAACCTTTGACAGTGTCATGCAGAAAGTTGTTTTCAATACTGAAGATGTTTCATCAACAAAAGTCAAACTACAGGCATTGAATTTCGATTGATAAGTCATAGTTATCATCTATTAGACACCTTTGCAGTAGATATCGATCACCTAATAATTTGTGATATCTCCTACAATAATCTTGATCAGTCTACAGACTGTTTTTGTTTTTCAAGCTATCACCAAGAAACCTGACAGTTCTAAACATGACGCCATAACATTCTCGCAATTGTTATGACATCATGCCTTCGTACCAAACATTACAAGTATTGATTTCCATTTAATTTCTGTTATTAATCATTCTAATTAGACAGAATGATAATAAATGATAAAAAGAATACCGGTACCCGGTACCTCCTTTGTGTCTTGTGATATCATAATTTATCACCATTTTGATAAATATATAAAGATCCTCGGCAAGCCGCGGTTTTTCTACTTTTATCAACATGTACTGATAAATTATGATATCTCAAGAAACTTGTGGAGTATCCTCTATATATGTCTTCTGACATACATTTATCATCTTATTGACCGTCAAGTGAGGACATTTTGAAGTATTTTAATTATGTGTTTTTGTGGAAATGTTAATAAGTTAACAGCTACATAAACCATACTAGTGAAAGAAAAAAACAAACAATGTATATATCTCTTTTCATGTTTAGAATATAATTTGTGTTACAGGGTAAGAAAATGCCATCTTCACGCACAAAGGTAGACAACTCTTCCCTGCCCATTTCAGTGTTTCACTTTTCTGTTTTTATGTTCTTTTTTTTTTATATATATTTCATTAATTTTGTTTGTCAATATATGGTGAATTACTTTAATGTGTTAACGTTGAAAAAACTAATAATTTATATCATACTAAAATGTCGTGTATTAAACATTTTATTTAATTGTGGCATAATTTAATGGAAATGCTTCAACAAATTTTTCATCTCTATATAACTAGAGAAGCCTGCCTTACGTTCAATGGGGCGAGTGTTCTGCTACCGAGACAAAACGTTTTGACACCGATGTTTGCATCTCACATTAAATGAATGTGATATGATAATACACGATTGGTACCAGTCAAATACATGTAGTTCCAGAGTGCTCGCCCTATTGAAAGTAAAGCTGTTGTTTTTTTTCAAATTGAGCGGCCTTACTCAACAAAGCTTTATGTGTGAATCGCGCAGTGTGCTGTGAGGCCTGAAGGGAGTAGGCTTGAGAGTTCATATCTAAACTTTACCGCCAGTGCTATTATACATTGCTTTTTCCTTCCACCCAGAAATATTATATTTCTTCTCCAATACAAGCTACGGAGTCATAACATACACTGTGTTACCACTCAATTTGATTTCTTTTGTAATGATGGCTGCATCAGTTGCCCTTTTGCTATCTCCTGTTCTGCAGTGCTATAGACATTGAATACCATACAGATGTTAACCCTACTTGTATGGTAACACAAATATATATTATGTTGAAGAATATAGATTTTACTAGGCTTACATTGGAAAATATTAAATTTATTACTTTGGAGCATATTACATTTTATACAGTGAAGAATATTACATCTGTATCATTGGAGAATATTAAATTTACTACCTTGGTGAATATTAAATATATTACATTTGATACAATGGAGAATATTACACATGTTGCATTGGTGAATATTAAATTGTCTGCAATGGAGAATATTCAGTTTACTACATTGGAGAATATTAAATTTACTGTAGACCAGGGTAATATTAAATTTACTACATTGGTGAATATTATATTTATAACATTGGAAAATATTACTGTATTGGGGAATATTACATTAACAGCATTAGAGAAATTGAATGTATGGTATATAGGCCCTAACATTGGGTTATGGAATCTATATACAAGCAATTATTGAAGACTGAAATATTTACGGCAACATTAACTAAAATGCTCAAAACCATATATATTTGCTTGTAAGAAACAAAGATCTAACATTATTAATAGTATAAATACCTGATAATACATGTACAACACAAAGATTCTTTATCCAAGTATCTTTTATGTCCTAAGGATTTGTGTTTAGAACTTGATTAAAAGTATTCTGCCATGGAGTACTTACCAACTTTGTATCATACATAATCAATGCTATAGTTTTGCTCAGTGAAATGTCTGACAAGAGAAAACACTTTCTGTGTTATTATTGAAGAAATTCTATTACGGCCACAATTTAAAAAATAATGACTTTGAAAAAGCTATTGGTTGGTTACACGCTTCTATCTACTTGAGGTTCAAGCATGTCTGTCCTGGACATGGAGTCGAGCCTCAACTGCCTGCCCAGAGCAGTTTATTGTTAGTATGAGAGGAAAACTGCTGCTTATTACTAAACAGGAAGATATCATTTTATATGCTCTCTCCCACAGACATGACAGTACATACCATGGTCTTTGTTAACCAGTAGTGGGACCCTGGCCGGTGTAAGTGGTGTACACCTAACCATCCTGCCCCGAGCAGGATTCTAACCCAGTATCTATTGGTTGCTATTCAACAATTCTGTAGCACATAAGAGGATGTTGATAGATGTTAAAAATGCATGTAAAGAAGAAAGTTTTAAAAAATCACTTGATTTTGAATTAAATAGATTGTTAAAATTATAGAGAGAAAAATAGGGATTGTACTATTGAATCTATTTTTGGGCGTGGTTTTTGTTTAGCAAGCAATATTTTAACCTACACGCCATAATTAGTGAATGGTTCATTGATCGTTAAGCATATTTGCATTAAGATTAAGTATTTAATTTGCATGCCTTCATGAGGGAATTTTATTATATTTTTACCAATTGTTTTCAATTTTGTGCACAGGTTAAAGATTTGGTGCAAGACAATAATTTTATGGTTTACATTTTCAGAAGCCATGTTAAATTATTCAGTAAGCCTATATATGCAAGCTTAGCTGTTATATTTTGATCATTTATGCTAGTTTTTGATCAATTTGGTGTTTAGTTACAAAATTTGGGATTTATTTAATGTCCTATAACATCGTTGTTGATTTATTTATTTCACAAAGTTTTGGTTCTATTCATATGTTGTTATGTATATTACATATGATGTTTATATAACATATAATAGCAGGTGTCTTTTTCAATTATCAACCATGGATCAAGTTTGTTAAAGTACGGTACATGATTACATACCTGATACAAAATTAGATCGTGAAATCCATTTTTCACAGTTTATTTGCAGCTTTTGAACAACGGGTTACAACAATGTTAGTTTACAATTAATATGTATAGACATTCAGTGATTCTCTAAGGGTATAACAAATTCAATTATCCAATTTCCAGCAGAGATGTCATTAATATTATTTCTATGTTCAAATTCAATATGATCATGATACATCTGGAATGCACTTACCTCTGTCATCAAGTCCACAGTTTTTATCAGGTGTTTTCAAGAGACGCAGAGTTCGCCTTTATCTCTGTTCCCACTGATCATGTCTCATCTGGTGTCATAAAGTGATGAACATTATTACTAATAATATTAAGAGGTTTACCCAGAGCCACAAGGCGTAGGTGGCTCCTACCCCTTACCTGTTTATGTAATCGCTTTGATTTATTTGAAGGGAATTGTAAATGCTTTGATTTATTATAATGGCTTTGTAAGGGCCTTAAATTTAGTTATTTGTCCCTGTAAAATGTATAATACACAATCTTATAACATTTTTACTCATAGATTTTGCAAATAATAATAATTCTATTGTTGAATTTTGAAAATGTAAGTGTCTATAAAAAAAATCCTGAGGTAATACCGTAATGGCATATTATATGCCAATATTACTTTTTATCATCCATTAGAGGCTTTTGCAGGAGATATCCTTGACCTAATAATTTATGATATCCTACGATATCTCCTCCAGAGATATCACGTCTTATAATCTTGATTGGTTTGCAGACTGTTTTTGAGTCGGTCACCAAGAAACTCCGACATTTCTAAACATGACGTCATAACATTGTCGCAATTGTTGTGACGTCATGCCAGTGAAACAAACATTGCAAGTGTTCATTTTCATTTACTTTCTGTTACTATAATTATAGTTATTCTAATTAGACATAATGATAATGGATGATAAAAAGAATACCTCCTCTGTATCTTGTGATATCATAATTCATCAGTACTCGTGGATAAAAGTATAAAAATTCTCTATATACAAACATTTATTTAAAATTTCATTTTCAAAATGAACAGTCTTCACATCACTTAAATGCTGATTCTTTATCCATCACAGTTATATTCAATTTGCATTGGATTTGTGAAACCTGGCCAAAAAATGCAAATCAATACCTCATGCATTTACCCCGCATCATATCACAGCTAGAAAATATAGTGTGCAACAAATTCAGAGGGAGTAAACATACTGACCCCAATAGAACCGCGCTTCCCAACTTCCTTGCATCCTGTGCGTGCTGCTTGCTTTACTTTGTTGCCTTTGGTAAAATGGCTCATATATAGTAACCCACAAAAGGTTGTCTAATTAATCCTCATGCTTCTGTCATCCCAGTTTGGTTTTACAAATACATGGATAGTCAAACTTGTATTAAGAAGCAGCCATACAAGAAATTACCATCTAACAGCATGGCAACACCACACAAATTGCATGTAGTTTAGTAGTTTCTAGTTTAATAACAAGATCTTGGCATGGCTGTTGAATAATGGAACTGTCTTCTTTGTAGGGGAAGAAGCTGCCACCATCACAGGACACTGATGACGTCAGTGATGAAGATGAGGCTAAGGAGACGGAGAACACAGAGGAGCTAGCGAAGTTAGAAAAGGAACATAAGATCAAACTGGCTCCCGAGTTGTCCAGACTAACTGCTATGAAGAGCGTAAGCTTCAAGGACTGCGAGCAGGCAATGAGTACAGGTAATGGTGTCTTTCACTTTCAGTACCGACAATATTCAGATATAGACAATAACTTGTGAGTAACGAGGAATTACTTATTATCTTTCCTGAGTTAAATCAGGGGTTCTAGAATTTTGTTTAATTGCACTTGCCATGGGGCCAGTAGATTTGAAAATTCACTGGCCGTGGCTGAAAATTCACTTGCCCAACTTTTAAATACATGTACCAATACCAATATAATAATAAAAATTTAAATGTAAGTAAAGCAATTATTTGGTGGCCCGAGTGTAAAAAATCACTGGCCTCGGGCCACCGTATTCTAGAACCCCTGGTTAAATTAATGTCTTCAGTCAAAATTGCTTGTTACACGTCATACGAATACCTCCCAAAAATACAGAGATGAAAAGTGCGATCAGTTCTAATGTGAATCCTTTGTTTTAAAACACAGCAGAGCGGAAACATTAGGCACCAAAATCGGTGAGCGATCCCCTTTAAACGGTTGAAAATTGTATATCCTAATGATTATGGTTTAAATGTTTTAGGAGGTGCATATTGTATCTATTCACTTGGTGAGAGCAAGACAGAAAAACTTATACAGTCGCATGCCAATGATCTGAACACATTGACGCATACGAAGCTGATCCGTACCTACCCAGCAGGAACTCGCACGGACTCGTCCAACTACAGCCCGATCGCAATGTGGAACCATGGCTGCCAAGTTGGTAGGGAACATTAGTTTGTTGTTTGGTCAAAATAGAAAGAAACATTGTTTCAGTTGTATTTTCTTCTCATTCTTGATCATCTGTTTCAAGGAAAGAGGAATGTTTATGGACCACTTAGTACAGGACAAACATAATGGAAAGGATTGATCCTGTCATGCAGGTCCGTACTTAGGATTATGTGCAGGAGGATTTGTTATTTTTTTAAGTGGAGCTTCAAAGGAATTTTTTTTTATTTGTTGAACCTAATGTGAATTTAAGACAATTTTTCGAATGGGAGTTCCATTTAACTATCATTAAACACATGTCTAAAAACATTCCTGCGTGAGAACATTCAAACCTTAAGTGACTTATCTATAAACGTAAACCACATTCCTTTGCAAAGCCTTCAATTCAATTTTGTGAAAAATAGTATGTAACATTTATTTGCGATATATAATTTCATTTACATTTATAATTTTACACAATCTCTATTGGTTTTACCTTCACACTATTAGTGTCTGTACTGTTTTCACCTATTTTTTCCAGTGGCTTTGAATTACCAGACGGGTACAGAGCCAATGCAACTGTATTGTGGAAAGTTCCGTGACAATGGATCTTCTGGGTACATCCTGAAACCAAACTTCCTTATGTCAAGTACGTTTTATTTCTAGATGTTATTCAGTTACCTATAACTTACCGGTATATCAAATTAAGGTTCAAGCACATCTGTCCTGGACTTGTAGTCCAACTGCCCCGACTGCCCGCCCAGGACAGAAGTTAGTGTTATTATGATGGAGGAAACCCACTGCTTATTAATAAATAGGAAAGAGTATTTTATATGCACTCTCCCACAGACAGAACAGTGTGAACCACAGCCTTTGTTAACACTGGCCGGTGTAAGTGGTGTACAACTATTACATGTATTTGGATCATTGTACATGTATATACCATATTAAATTACTTTTGAGGAATATGATATGCATTTCCCTAATACGAGAGTGCACATGTGTGGTATTGTTGGTATCAGCTTTCTTGGTAACAAGGAGATCCAGATTTTTGTGTTCCATTGCATATTAGGGAAATGAATTTCTTATTCCAGAATGAGTATTGTGGAAAAGAAATTTTGCTCAAAACAAATTAATATCTGTGATCTTCTCTCTTTCAGAAAAAGCATTTAGTAGGACAGTTAATCCAGAACCCAAAACCAAAAAACAGATACTAACAATAGAGGTAAATTGAAAGCCATCACCACTGAATGATTCTGCCTGATAATTTTCTATAGCCACTCAAACAATAATTATTTTATTGGTAGTAATTACTAAAGAATTAGGCATAAGTTTTTAAACTTACTAGAATATAATATGTTAGGCATCCAATACAATAATTGGTGACAATATTAAAAAATATATATATTTGTAATTTGCTTTTACTGCAATTAAAAATATAAATCCAGGAAAGAACACACATTATATATTGAATTTTAATCAGTGATCAATACAATTTTTTAATAGAAAGTAAGAGCATTGATCAGTCATGATTGAAATTAATCTATTTTAATAGGAAGATTTAATTTTAGGAGATCCGGTCCCCAATCCTAAGTTTTCAATGGCAGACCATTGCACCGAATGAAACCAAATTCTATTATTATTATTATTATTATTATTATTATTATTATTATTATTATTATTTCATTTTAGGTGATTAGTGGTTACCAGATTCCCAAACCAAAACTTTCCACAAAAGGGGAGGTAATTGACCCGTTCATCAAAATCGAAGTTCACGGAGTACCATGTGACCACAAAGAGCAGAGAACGAAGACAATTGACAACAATGGTAAACAAACACGCACATTAAATAGAGAATACTAAACGACTTTCAGTTTAATACCATTTTTATGAACGAGTATATTAAAAATGGTATCTAGCGAGC
>JAULBR010012902.1:0-15977 GCA_032355825.1 Melanodrymia aurantiaca
TGTCATGGTAACACCAAAAATAGATCAGATCTGGATTGGCTCCATAGCTGAAAATGTTCCCCATACCAAAGTCTACCTGTGTGCAAAGTTTCATGCTTTTATCACAAAATGCACAATTTATTCACATATCTACCTAACTACTAATATAGTTTCGTCTGATGTAAATTATTTATCACGTTTCTTTAGTACTGGGTTTTAATTACTGCATGCAATTGTTTGTTCAGTTCATTCCATTCATATTTTAATGTCACGTGTAACCATTTTCTATCAAAGCCGCTCAAAATATATTCAATAATTGTTCTGGTTGGTTGCATAAAAATGTTCTTATCTGGCTTGCTCTACATGTTATATTTTGCTGTGGGGAATATGATTTTTTTATAAAGTTACGTATAACATAATTATTGCTCACCATTTTACAACTTATTATATTACCAAAGTTGATCAATATATATGGTGATGGAATAAGACTAATCAAATCTTTTTAGTTGTTTATTACTGTTAATTGTTAATTGTGATGTTATTAATGAAAAATGACATAAACAACATGCCACTATGTCCCAATGCATGGTTAATGGCATATTTTGATCCTGCGCCAGCCCTATACATGAAAGAGGAATCTACTGTATTTACAAACTGATAAGGTGCAATTAAATTACAGGACATTCGTTTGTCATTTGGTTGAGTTGAGAAACAAGTGATGCGAGAAAAGTTGGATTAAGTGTTATCTGAACTCTAAATAATGACTGATTTCATGGATAATTCCGTACTCAACAAGCAATTTGACAACATCCTGTCTTCTTACTTCAACTTCAAAGACTAAATTATACCTCCATGTTTTTACATACAACAACCTATTGAAGTAGCATGCTATCAAATTTGTATTAAACCTACTCAAAGAAGCATCAAATTGTGACTTCGTAACCCTTTTTTTGTGAAAGTCTACCAAAGTTGACACATAGTAAAAGATGTCACATGGTGAATGTTGACTAAAGTTGACGCAGGCATCCTGCATGTTCAAATGAAGAGAGCTTTTCCTAACCGCTGTCCATGTTTGGTTTTTGTACATGTATCACGACAATTTTCAAAAATGGACTTCTGTTGTGCTGAATATATTTATAAGTCTTTTGCAGATAAATTAATATTTATATTGAATGTTTTTCAATGAAATCATGCATGGCTAAAACATTACAAACACTTGGCATGTTCAAAATCTGAGCTGTAAAGTAGTGATAACATCAGAGATATGTAGTGAGAGTGAACAATTACCTAGTTTGGGCAGAGATATCAATTCTGTGAGAAATATTCAGAGAAAGGGGGTGATAATTAAGTAGAGAGAGTGGTCATATTGCCATGGCAATACCATTTATTCACAACGCATTCACTCTACATTATGTGTGAAATATAATATAGCCTATAGCTTTTCTGAATGTTATTTTATTATTTATATCGTTGCTATGGTTTCCGAGAGTAAAAATTGTTTTTATGCAGTATTAAATTTGAAACCACTACATCAATAGGCTATGGTTTACACAGAATGTTGATTTAGACAGATTTTCAATTAGATGGATGCCAGTGTCAATAGCCAGTGTGGTGCTCATTTACTAAACCTCATCTTTCCTTTGTCAATATATGATTCAGTGTGTGTGTCCAACCTTTGGTTTACAATAGCAAAATTAAATTGTGATTGGGGATGTGTGTTAGCGAGGTGTTAACATGAATGCAGGTTAAGTACCAATGTTTAATCATTGTCAAATTTAATAGTATTCAAAATAACGCTAGATGTTTGTGATCAAATGTCCAGGTCCTTATTAAATGTGTCTAAAATGTTATCCATAATAAAGATTAGTTGCTTGTTACAAAACAGTGCAGGATTGAATTTTAGTGCTACAACTTACATGTATATTAGGATTGTCATTTATCAGGCTTAAAATGTGGTTAATGAAATTCATGACTTCAGATAAATCTGCATTATTCACAAACCTTATTTGTGGACTAATGTGTCACCTGACGACAAAAAACCTCAATTCATCGTCCTTAATTTGGTTTTGATGAACTATTTTGTTATCTAACAAAAACAGCAGCCAGCTCTAGTGATTGATGAAATATATAATTCAAAGCCTTTTTATACAGACACGCTATTTCATTTGTAAGCAACATGGTAAAAAAAGTCAGTTTGGGTGCCAAGTGAAAGTTGGGGGGTAAGTGACTAAATTTAAAACTTATAGTAAAAATTGCCTCCGCTGTCTTCCTGTTCTGTGACAATGATGTATAGAGTTCCAGGCAGGACATACACAGTGGAGACATTTCTCTTGACATCCATAAAGACAATATCTGTCCAATCCTTGTTGGTTACACATTAACAGATTATCCCCAATTGACACTAAGTGACCACGTTCTGATGAAGATGCGCACACAGATGAACCTGCTTAATCGGTATCTTAAAATTGATAAGCTGCTTCCATCCTGTATTATCCTGCCACATGTCTTGTGATTAATACATCACCACCTAACTCTATTATATTACAAAACATCCTGTATTAACCAATCATATCTGACGTTTTCGAACTGTCGTGTGGTTGCTTTACACACGTTCCACTGTCTTCTTATTAAGGATAGTATTATTCAGTTAAAATACAGTTCCTTGTGGCGCCGTTTCCTGTGTCAGTCGTGCGCTGCGTGAACAGAATATTTGTTTGATAACACAGCACTTTGTGTAATCTGCTGCCTAACCTCAGTTTGGATATAGAAGCCAAGTTCAATGTTATTCACAATGCATGATCAGATCTTTCAAAACTACTGGGTTGGTGGATGTTTATGGAGTTCCGTTTTATTTTGTATGCATTGGTGATATCATCGTTGGAATAAGTGATATCACCAATTCGGATTGGTTATATCACCTATTCGTTCTGAATTGGCCGTATAACATATTCAAATTGGAGATGCAGGTACAGGTCTCCATGCATGGCACAGTGATTAACGCATTGGGTTTTAAATTGGTATGTACTTGGTTAGAATCCCATTCGTAGTATGTGTGGTTTTTAATCCCAGAACTGGCTCCAACCCAGAGCGAGTACTCCGCAAGGCTCAATGTGTAGTTGTACTTCCACTTATACCATGTGTCAATATAACCATGCGTCTGACGTCCAATAACCGCTGGTTTATAATCGATGTGTTTCTAGTGGCGTCGTTAAATAAAACAAACTTTCCTTTACTTCCACTACACTGACCAGTGTACTGAGACAAATCTTGCAGAACAATTCATGATGGTCAAAGGGAATTGCTCATGAGGCATGTAGCTCGGTCTCGAGGGGCAAATAACATGGGTTTCGCTTCGATGCATCTACAGATAATAGCATGACCGTAAACTATCCAAAAGGTTAATTTTGGCGATCGATTCGTATATTGTAAACAGAACAATTTTACGGAATATGATGACTATTTGACATTTCTGTTGTTTGTAGTCATATAATAAATGTATGCAATTATGTAGATAAACAAGGACAGTGTTTTTGCTTCTGTTTATAATGCTTACAGGTATATGCAAATTAATTTTCTTGTGGCTGGCTCCATGCTTTAGCCACGTGATCTCAATTTTCCTGCTGAAATGATTTAATGGTGAGTGATTGTCTTTAAGCACAATATTTTCATTAAACGTTTATAACAATTTTCTTTAAATACTGTGTTAAAAGTTATTCAGTTTTAATCTTCTTCTTCAGCTCTGTGATCCTCTGGGGGATTATATTTCTCCATTCAAAAATGTTCAATAATCTGGAAAAGAATAGTGTTCCTTAGAGCAACATAATATTTTTCAGTAATTGCCAATGCCTTGCAGCATGAATGTTTGTTTAGAAACTATCTTCTTGGCGGCTAAACAGAAAATACTGCATGAGAAATCCCGTTTTTAAACGAGTACCAAGATTAGTTGTATTTAACGGTCATGTGTGTTACAATCTATTTGTTCAAACCTCGAAAACTTGTTTTTTTTAAAAACAAATCAGGTTTTCAAAGTACAAATAACTACGGGCTAAATGAAGTGATTTTATCCAACGCATAAAATACACACAACACCCAAGCTCTTTATCAGAACAGCCTGTCACATGTCTTTGAGTTCTGTCACCGGCTGCTCGGGCCAATTACCATGGATGACACAAGAGATTCTGTTTACCATAACAATGTCACATGGCTATGTCACACGCAGATGTGGAAGGAAAATATATAAAACCATTGTTGCAAATAATATAAATATGTTTGATTAAACTTTGTTTGTTGAAAATTATGATAAAGCAATAAAAATGGTTACTATCCATATATTGCTGAAAATAAAATGTGCTATCAGTATCACTATTGTTTGATTGTATATAGATGTCCATGTAATATTGCCATAAATCTATTTTTGTATAGCATGAATATGACATATCACTAGGTCTGAGCTTAAGATGGCAGGATTTAGTTGTGGTGGTTACGTTTAGAGGATCTTACCACCCCACCCACTTCCGACCATTGTTCTGATTGTGAAACACATAGACATGCATGGTCCCTAAACAAAGACAGTGTTTTCACTTACCACCCCACCCACTTCCGACCATTGTTCTGATTGTGAAACACATTGACATGCATGGTCCCTAAACAACGGCAGTGTTTTCACTTCTGGTAATATAAACCTTAGTTTTGTATAACTCGCTTTACAGTATTGTCACATGGTAGTGCTTGTCGAGTGAAAATAGTGAGTAAGAGTCTTTAAACAATATGCTCCATTGGTGTCATTAAATAAATCAATTTTATCTTTGATCTAAAATGCATGTACTGTACATGTATGTGATGATTTTGTTCTTATGTTTGTTTAGGAACATTGTTAAAACGATACTTAATCAGGTGTAGCCTTGTTATATAGCGCTATTTTAAAATCCAATGTCTTGATGGGCTTTCTGTAGTTCATTGACATTCTCATTATTTTTTCGTCATGCCAATATTTCTTAGCAAAATTGTATCTTACAGCCTGACAAAGTGTGGTTTGATCGACTTTTCGGTTTAATGTCAAATCCACAATGGCAACTGTAACCTAATTATTGGCTGAATGACTTAAATTATGTTAATGAAATTCACTGGTTATAGAATTCAACATAATAGGCTTTTTATCGTAATCATTAAGGATTTTTCCTTGTATTTTTTTCGCTATATCCATTATCCCAAATATTACATTTTGACATCTTCTCTTGCACTAATGGTATATTTGAAGCTGGATCTGTTACGTAATAATCCTATTTTATCTGTGCTATTTTACTGCAACAAAATAATTACCTGTTATACATGTACGTGTGCATATAGTACAGTATATGTAATTGTGTCAGTATTATTATTTCGACAATAAAATTATTTATAAATTCTCTTGTTTTTGAAGTACATGTATGTTTATATGATAAGGGAAGTAACTTCACCAAGTTGTGAATTTTGTGAACTGGTCACAAATGAGAACTCTCCAAATAGGAACTTTCGGGGGTAAACAAGATATATAGCAAGAATATAATTATATTATATATATGCTTGTTGTTAAATTGTTTAAACTATCGCATGCTTTTTATAAACCTTTTGCAAATTGTGTTTGCACACTTAAATTTCGAATAATTAAAAAATGCTGAAAAAGAATCCTGTTTGTCAGCATGGATCTAAAACACAAAGTAACATGATGTTAAACGTTTGTATGTAAATTAACATCCCTACTATATACATGTACATGTAGACGATATTGTTTCGCCTATTGTTGTAAAAAACAAAAATATTTGGGGAACATAAACCTGTTCTCGTGTATGGGACAATAACACAGTTTGCTATGTTGCAGGAATCACATTTTTTGTTATCGATGACTGCTTTATTTATTTGTGGATGTTGCAACTGACTCCAACCTTACGTTCAAATAGAGCAATCGCTCTGGAACTATGTGACTGGTACTGATGTGTACTATCATATCACATTCATTTAATGTTAGATGCAAATACCTGTTACAAAACGTTTTGTCTTGGTAGCATAACGTGAGGTGGGACTTTTGATAAATTTTACATAATAGTATCGATCACAGTATGATAAATACATGTTTGTGTACACTACAGTACATCTTGTCATCAGTGTAGTATTAGCATCACAATTTTCACAAACAGTTTAAGAACATCACTAATTGAGCTATCAAGAAGTCGACCTCCAAAACATGGCAAAACAATGACACACTTGAGTTGACTTACGTAGAGCAATCGCATGCAGTTCGCTGATCATGCAAATGGTTGGACGTCAGTGGGTAACAAGACAAGTTAATTGCTTTTTGTGTCGCCCGCAATGCGACATATAGGGATTACGTTTTCCATCGTCATGTGTCGTCCGTTGACATCCGGATTCACTTTCCTGATCATATTTTTGGAACTTGTCCAATCTTCTCTAAATTTTAACAGGAGACTTCTGACGCAAGTCCTCCAATCAAGTTCTATGTTCAGCATAGTGAGCAGAACAGAACAGAACTTGTCCTATTTCTCACTTTATTGGTGAGGTTTTGTCCGGTGAGGTATATTGTCCCGTGAGCAATTGTCCCGCAAACAATTGTCCGTACACCATTCAGCAAAATCTGCACATATTTAATGAGGCATCTGTGATTGGATGATTTTGTCTGCACGATATCTTTAAAAGGAGTCATCCGATTTCACCCTAATGTTCACAGGAGACTTCTTACACAAGTCCTTTGTTCACATTCAGTGTTAAACAAAATCCATGCATATTTAATTAGGCAGCTGCAATTTGATTGGATGACGGTTTCTGCTAGTGTTCCACTCCAGTTCAATACATATTTGGTTCAAAATTATGCTTAAAGAAATGGCCAATTAACTACCTTGTGTGGCCGTAAAAAACAATATATTTTTTTGGTGATAATCAAGTATCTACACTTATGGTGTTTCAGCTAATCCAATCAGTGAGCAACAATTTGCTCATGGCTGTGTTCAGTTTGTTTAAGTGTATTATGTCAAAAGTTTCTTAGGTTTCACAAATTTTAAATTAATGGAAATTGCCAATTACGACCACATGTAAATGGTTAAATGTCGCTAACATTGTCATACCATAGGCTATAGGCTATAACTCTATTTAATTACTTCATAAACAACATCATAAAGTAAAGTTTAAAAAAAAAAAATTCACTGAAAAAAACAAATTTACTAAAATAAATCCTGATTTTGAAACGTAAACACGAAAACCTGAATAACATCTTGCCAAAAGTGTCAAGGAAAGGTAACTGTTGAGGCAGTAATGATACCAGATGATCACAAACGTTGGGTGTATCCTTCTCTACGAGTGACACCCACTGTAAGTTATTTACAGATAGGAAACCAGCAGGTTATGTCTGCTGGATGGGGGAGGAGTGTGTCTTATACCAATCATAGGCAAACCATTTGTTTATCATGTTCAATGAAGCATGCACATGTTTATGGGAGCTTACAGTAGAATATTGCATCAGACATCATCTGTGCCAATGAAACATTACATCGTGAAATAGTCTCTAAATATATGTTATAACCTTTACTGACTGTACAGTTACAATACAGCTCTGTAATTATTAATCAGCGGTTACTGGATGCCAAACGAATGGTTATATCAACACTTGGTCAAAAAGGAAACTCGCTGCTGCCACATATAGGATATTTTTCTTCATATATAACAACAAGGGATCTTTTATGTACACTTTTTCACAGACAGGATAGCATACACCACACTTTGATAGACCAGTTATGGTTGGAACGGGAATTAACCCAACATGTCCACTGAGAAGGATCGATTCTTCAAGGCGCAGACAGATTCTCTACTGCTTAGATAAAGTATTTTTTAAGCTTTGAATACTGATTACAATCTTAACCTAAACAAGGTGACATTTGAACACAATTGTAACATTCGCATAGCCAAACAGATCTTTCACCCACCTCCCATTCTAAATCAGCCAATTACTTGGAAAGGCATACGTACACTTTATTTCAGCAAATATTTGAAATTGACTTCCACATTTGTGGATACATGGAGTTAGGCGATCAGTTTCTGTCTCCGATTTAATCCCTAATGATTTATTGATGAATTTCCGAGTCAAATCGTTTGAGCCGTGATATGCACAAGTGCTGTCTGCCACTAATGAAGGAGTAGATAGGTTAATTATAGCTGGACTCTGATTTGATGCAAACGTTTCTTAAATCTGCTATGAAATGCTTTAAAAAATGCACAAGGCTGTTTTATTAGTTATGCTTTGAAGTCCCATCACTTAAAAAATAAATGTCACCATTAGAATAAATTACCTTAGTAAAAATGTTACATCAAAGACACTTCAAAGGAACTCATCACAACTGATTAATGCACAGGCATTTCTTGCTTACCGAAGCCCACACATGGACCGCTTACATGTTAATGGTCACTACATTACAATATCACTGTTAAATATGGACAAATGGTTGGTTCTGAATTCTGAATGCTTATAAAGTCTAAATACATGTACTAGCTACTATACTTTTTATAAAACCAATTGTCAATGTGGAAGTAAACCATTAACAAAATATCATTTTCAGAAGTTGTTCATAGTACAATTTCAAGAAGGATTTAGAAATTTCAAAAATAAATTTACAGTGATCCTGATTGAAGAGTGATCCAAATTGTCAGGATAAAACACTCAGTATTAACTGAAAAGCTAAAAGCGAGTGTTTAACCTGTGCTAATGCGACATTGATAGACTATTTGTATTAATCACATAAAGATCGATCGAGGCCAATAATAGAACACTTACTTAGACTAGAACTATTCATGACAATTAATAGAAATGAAGAATATAAACTGATCCAATTAAGTAACTGAACACTTAATTGGTACATATAGTTAGGTTAATGATCAATATCACATAACAATTCATAAGACCATGCTGATATACATGGACTCTATATACATGTAGTCATTGAACAATTAATCAGATTTTGTTAGAAATATGAACTAAATGGCTGCAATAACGAATCTGTATTTGTAAATGCAGGTACAGTGGAAACTGGCAAAACCGAATCCTGATTATCCCGGATTCCTGTCTACAACGGCCATAATTTTTGGTCCCGAATTAATGTATATATGTTCTGTATGATAAAAACCTTAATAGACCGAAACCTGTCTATTACGGATACCGGATATGCTTACTTTCTTAGTTAATTACCCTTAACAAACCGAAAGCCGAGTACGTTCACACACGCCAGATGACCGGAAGTGGAGGGTCCCGCTTTCTTCTCTTGAGATATCAGCCTTACTTTCAATGGTGCGAGCACTCTGGAATTATGTGACTGGTACTGATCTTGTACTATCACATTACATTCAATCAATGTAGATGCAAATATCGGTGTCAAAACGTTTTGTCTCAGAAGCAAACCGCCCGCACTATTGAACACAGGGCAGGTCCGATGTTCTGGCTATCTGGTAATAAGACGATGATTGGTGTCAATTGTATTTATTTCTGTGGTCCGGCTTCTTCACTCCTCAGAAGTTTATCGCTGTTTAGGCTACGTGTACTTTAATAATTGCTCGGAATGCATCAGCCGTTCTGCAAACACTTTTCAAGTGTTCTGATTTTTACGGAGGTATTTCAAGGGAAGTAACTCTGATATGTTAAAACTTTTGAAAAAAAAAATTCTTCGAAAAACCGGATCCTGTTCAAACCGGACATATTGTACGGGCCCGTTGTAATCCGGTTTTGCCCATTTCCACTGTACTATAAAATACCTGAAAATAGTACTCTCAGTACAATCGTCCAATTTTATCAAAATATAGATTATCTAAACGTCAAAACCCATAACATAGCCAAACAAATGTCACTGCACAAGCCCGAGTGGAGATGGCATTCACTGCTGAATGCTGAGCCAAAGCAGTGATATTAAACACTATATAATAGCAGTAATTTAATAAAGATAGTTTTCATTATGAAAGCGAAATCAGAATGAAATTATGTTGCTCAGATTGAATCATGGTATAACATAGTAGCATCACACCCAATAGCCGAAATTCGAAATACGTAAGTACTTATAATTAAATATTCTTAAGTACTATTTCCCTATTGGTAATAAAAACCTATTTCCCACTTGTCTGACGTATACCTAGTACTTGTGGTAGATTGCGTGAAGCTAAGAATGGTAATGAGAAGCTTATCTTGTCGGGTCTGTGCTTGTTGCCGTCTAAGTAAAGTGCCCGTTTATAATGGACACATTTCCTATAATAGACATCAATGTGAGGACTTGAAAGGTCAGCCTCCACAAATTAAGACAAATCTAATTAACATGTCTTCTAAAAGCTTTGAGTGACTGTTGGTCAAAATAAAATGGGGAAAACTCTTTTGATGTGGATCAAGAAACACTCTAATGTATTTCTCTCATGCTCCTGGCATTCATACCGCTTAAATAAGACACCAGATGCCTCTATGATAATCATTATTATAGCAATAATAAAACTAATCCTGTGTTACACAACCACCCAATCTGGACTAATGGAGTTACTTACATGTATGACAAGTGCAGTTGCACTAGACTATTTAATTTAGAACACTTAAAGGGGATCAGTCATCAATTTTTTTTGAAAACCACAATGTGTTGATGAAACAAATTGTACACAACTGAACATTTTGTTAGCAGAAGGAAAACTATCATGAGCTTAAGTTGGGATGAGGTTGGGGTTAAGGGTGGAGGGTTCGGAGGCATAGGATGTTTTCTAACCCTTTTTGTTCTTTCTTTAGTTTTTCAATTTGTAATAAAGATGTTATATTGCTATTATACAATTGTGTGTCCGATATGGAATTCATTGTACTCGTTAGCACATCTGGTAGTCTACACATAGTTATTATATAATATTAAAGATTACCTCAAGTTGTAGCAATTGAATATTGTTAAAATACAACAATATCAAACAATGCAAATCAAAGTTTAACCAAATCCACTAGTTCTTGGTCTCGGCATTGGGTTAGCGGAATGTTCAGTTTTATACATGCATTGTAGGCCACTAGCTAAAATTATGGGTGGGCTAGTGACATTCTCCAATACTTATCGAACACGGAATAATTGTTTTCTGATTTCGTTTATTTTTATTCATTGTCATGCATGTAGACATCCCTAATTGGTACTTGCATGCCATATTGTAGTAATAATTTTCAGCTCAAATGTTGTTTGATGTAGTTATTGCCGTACGGCACGAAGAAGCGCTGTAGGTAAT
This sequence comes from Melanodrymia aurantiaca, assembly GCA_032355825.1. Taxonomy (NCBI): domain Eukaryota; kingdom Metazoa; phylum Mollusca; class Gastropoda; order Neomphalida; family Peltospiridae; genus Melanodrymia; species Melanodrymia aurantiaca. The sequence goes on from JAULBR010012902.1 coordinate 11,242, forward strand.
CGCCAAACAATTTATTGATTACACAATTTTCCGAGTGTCTCTTCAGCGAAGCCGAGTGATTTTTTACGTTACACTTCACTGGCTTCCGTGATGAACTTCACTATTTGCTACTTTATTAAACTGTCACAAGCGACATTTAGTTTTCACAAAAAAGCCTTCCTTATTGGTTTTATGTCAACACGACTGTGTTATTAATTGAAATATTTTGGCTGTAAATGTCATACATTCATTTAAAGTCGTAATTCCAGTAACCCAAAAATTAGGTAAGGATTTAAAAAAATTTACATTCATAGTGGATTTAACATGACAAGTTGAAGACAAAATAAATAACATTATGATTAACTTTGCACTGGAGGATTAAAAACGGCGCTAGTGTAAATTGGATAATAATCTTGGCTGTAAATCATTGCGATATACAACAGACCCTGACTTATATGTACTCACGAGGTGTAATTTTAGCAATGCGAGCAAGAAATTGTTGTATTTTTCAATGGACATCATTATTAGTAATTGTTCGCGTAATTTTACTTTTTGCGGTTAATTCATAAATGCAAAAAATCTAAAATTATATACACTCCAAAAATAGTAGGGTGGGTTATTTTCAGCAACACATTTTTTAAATAATAATAGTGGTACTGTTTTAAAGATATGGATTATAAAGTAAGATGGCGAATGAATGAATGTAATGAATGTTTAACAACCCTCCAGAACACAAATACACATCGTCTATTGGGTGTCATGGTAAGATCACTTTCTTAAAGTTCGCATTTGTCTTTATAATCAATTTATAAACTTTATCATATTTGGCTATAATAAATATTTTGTGTTGATTAACATTTCTTCTAATATTCAGCCAAAACAAAAAATGGACATCCTTACATGTAATTACATGTACTATAGTATTACTTGCCAAATGATCCCTTATAATGTACATTGTAATTGATCATTATTTTACCCACTCATGTCTTTCAACAAAGTTAATCGAATACTCTTGTAACACTGTTATATAATCCCAGTTATTGTCACATCGTAATTGTTGCTTCACGATAAGCACATAAGTTGTGAAGTAAAAATGACAATAATGATAACAAGAGCAAAATGTCAATATTAATTGCACCTCGACTGGACTCTGGAGGTGAATCCTCTATAAGAGACAGTGTTTACATCCAATTAAACCATATTGATTCCTCTATCACCTCAGATCAGATCAGTTCAGTTCCGTGCTGGTAATAAGAGGAATGTTTGTTTAATCTTAGACTACACTTCAGAACATTCATTAATCGGTGTCCATTAAGGTGTTGTTTTGGCATGTGGTCTACATGCAGACAAAAGCTGCTGTTGCCACAACAAGTTGGAGACCCTCAATCACTGAAATCAGCCACGCCAAATGTTTCTGTTCTGTTCCATCCACAGAAAATACATGTAGCAGTGACCTGCATGTTCAACCCTTCCAAAAATATTGTCCACGGCATTATCCACGGCAATTTTGCTGGTAACATTTTTGCATACATTTGTATGTGTACTAGAAACACAATGATTCACGGAAAACGTACGTATGAAACTTAATTTGGGGTAATAACAATTCTGAAGGAAAGAAACAAAAATAATAAAAAATTCGAATTTAACAAAAACTAAAAACTTTTCCACGGCAAAAATAATGCTGCGGAGAATCGAAAAGTCCGCGGTAATCTCTTCAGCATTGCCGATTGCCACAGTTAATTGCATGGGTTGATGTTTTACGCAGTTATTGGTATGACATAGAAGAAGCAATTTTACAGAATATAATAATACTTATGCTTATAATTATATAATAAATGTATACAGTTATGTAGATAAACAAGGACAGTGTTGCCTCTTCTGTTTATACGTAAATGAATTTCCGTATATAACTCGCTTCACTCCCTCGTCATGTGATTGCTCTTTTTGCACCAAACAGGTGTGTGAGTCTCTTTAACCTTTGTGATAAGCAGTACACCAAGTATTACAGTCACTATGAGATCATCTTAAGTATGTAACAATTCAGATATTTATCATCCATAACTTTGTGTGCATACTATTTTCTTCGAAAAGCTCTACAAGCTGTTCCCAAAGGGATTGCACATAATGTAGTTGGTCATGATACTCAATTTGGTTGAGTACATGTACATGTATGTACTGAAGCAGGATGTAGTTGAGTGGTTGTGTCTGACTATATAGCGTGAGCATTTTGCTACTGACACAAACAATTTGACTGGTACCGATCATGTACTATCATACCACATTCATTTATATTACCGGTAGATGAAAATATCGGTGTCAAAACATTTTGTGTCGTATATCAAAGGCCATGGTATATGTTTTAACATGTATGTGGAAAGTACATACATGTACAAATGACGATCATCACCACCATCATCAGATGTCTGTGGTGCCTTGTGTCATGCACGTAGGGCAATAATAAAAAAGCTATCCACTCCGTTGTTTTATTTGTTTCTCTACCCAAATAAATAGCCAAAAGTTTTGGGTGCTTACATCCACTGAACATTCAAGCACCACCACCATGGACATGGTCTGCCATTTGAGGTCTACCTAAAGCAATCTCTTGTTTTCATCATTTGCCTCCAAGTGTCTTTAGGACTTGCTTTGTTTCTTTTACCTGGTGGTGCACAGACTAAAGTCCAGCGCATACGGCAAGGAAGTTGCTGACTCGAATAGAACCATGCCACTTTCCTCACTCATCTGCACCAAGTGTTAGTGAGAAACTGCCTCAATACAAGAGATGCTGAGGAAAGTGTGTACATGTATATAGTTTGATATTTCTCACCTCTCCTATTACATCTTCCTTACCGTGTGCACCAAACGTGTTAGTGAGAAAGTGCCTTAGCACAAGAGATGATGAGAAAAGTGTGTATCATGTTTGATATTTCTCACCCTCTCCTATTACATCTTCCTTACCGTGTGCACCAAACTTGTTAGTGAGAAAGTGCCACAGTAAAAAGAGATGATGAGCAAAGTATGTATCATGTTTGATATTTCTCACCTCTCCTATTACATCTTCCTAATTTATAAAGTGCATCAAAATTGAGGAAATTGCTCAAGCCAATTTAGCAGCGAATCAATAGGTTGTTATTCCAAATACAATTTCTATGACATCAGAATTGTAAAGCTTGTGAAATTAATCTTCTATAGATTGTATATCTGACATTTGGAAATAATCCAAATTATATTATTGTTTTGATTTGGCCCAGCTGTCTTGTATCAAGATACAGTTTATTTGGTTGAACAAACCCGTTAAGCATTTTACTTTGGATATCAAACCTAAGTGGAATTATCTATTAAATTATGAAGCTGGTCATTTGATCATTAGCTTGGTGCTGTAGCACAAACACAGCATGTTGTTGTCTCTGTGATTCAATTAGTGTTTTTAACCCACGTGTAATCTAAATGCCAAAGGTGTACAAAGACGCACAAAACCGACTCATAGAGACATTATTACAAAGTCGACATGGCATGCACTTATGAATTATTGAAACGTGGGTAATAGATCGAAGTATGATAAATATTGCATCAGTCATAAAATCTCAATAATGTGTCCTATCTGGAAATAGCCTATGAATTCTACCACAAAACCTTTTGAAAGTTGAAAGTTTTCTCCAGTCCATGAATGTTACAACCGTGAGGAAATTACTTCCTTGTAAGAATGACGTATCTCAGATATTTATTTATCTAGACACGGTGTCACCATATATGCTGGAGCAGATGGAATGTTGTTCAACATACATATATAAAGGGAAAATTGACTATTGGAAAGTTGAAGTCATCTCTGTATCAAAATATCAATATGGCCTAAAAAATATTTGTGTTTCAGGTTTCATCCTTGAAAATAATAGGGTAGGTAGGTAGAAAATAAAAATAAAAAAATTTTGTTACGTTATAAAAAATGATAAATTCATTAACATTTTTTATGATCGCAGCATAAAATTGGTTTGGGTCGGGTAACCGGAAACAAACATATTTTGTTTTTAGGGCTTACCAGACTACAAAGCCTCGTTCCTGACATCAAATTATGTACACAAGGGTGGAATAGCCCTTTCCCAGTACATACAAAGACTTATTTTCCTCTCATTCTTCATGCTAGAACTCTAAAAACTAAAAACAAATAATTTCATTTTTTATCTAAATAAATATCACCACATGTTTGATAATACATGTAGTTTATATTAAAATTTAAAAGTATAAACTTCATTTTTAAGCAATAAGCAATTATTATCATTATAATCATTATTATTGTGGGGATATGCTGAGACTTTGTCACTTAGTTTTGCATTTCATTAATTTGATTCAGAAAGCACATTTTTCATATGTTTGGCAAGCGTACTAAAATAAAGTAATTAGCTGAACTATAAAATTCTATTCCATTCATGTTTGAATATTCTGGAACTTCATTAATTTACAGTGAAAATCACGTCATTGGGATACATGCAGGGCAGTTTTAAGAAGATTTGAGGCCTCCAGGCGAAACAATGTAATGGGACCCCTAACCTTAATTTATATTTTTAAAATTCAATTTGAGGCTCCCCACCGGCAACTGCCCAGTGTGCCCATGCGATAAAAAGATACTGGATACATGGTTCCCATATGGATTTCTCACATGGGCTGTTTCTATCTTATATGTGCGAATTAATAAAATAGTTTAGAATTAATTGAATTTACCAAACTCGTCTGTGTAACAGCGCCCTCTGCTAGATCTTTGAATC
>JAULBR010013012.1:0-15973 GCA_032355825.1 Melanodrymia aurantiaca
ATCACTATTACAAGACCCATAGCAACAATGCTTCTTGTAAACCATGTTTTATTCGTCAGAAAAATAAAAGTAGCCCACTCTTCCCTATACGTTTTCTAACAGGAACCCGATTCTTTGCCCGACTTCCGCCTTCCAAGTATTACGTAACACACTCTACCGATTCCAGAGAGAGCTAAAAATAGCAAACTTGCGGGTCCCTATTGCTTGGCTACCAACATAATGTACATAGTTACATACCACTTTAGCATACACTGTAGGTATAACTTCTGAAGTTAGTGTTGTGTTTGATGTCAATATAAACACAGAAAGCAATAGAATATGATGCACAGCATGCTTTAGGTGATAGTTTATGCACTTGGTTTAAACAGGAGGCTCTAGGTATGAACAGAAGGCTCTAGGTTTGACCATGAAGGTGACGGGTTTGACCACAGATGATCCAGGTTTGGGCACAGCGGCTAAAGGTTTCTAGTTGACCACAGAGACTGCAAGTTGGACCACACAAAATCTAGTTGACCACAGGATCCAAATTTGGTCGTGAAAGTTCTTTAAAGGACAGTAGACTCAAGTAGAGGCTATATATCAGACGGTTGACTCAGGTCCTAGTTTGAACAATAGAGGATCAGGTAGGCCCTAGGTTGGATCATTGAAGCTCTAGGTTACATCATGAAGATCCAAGTTGGACCATTGATGGTCTAATTTTCATTATGTCTGCTTTCATTTGCACACTGAAGGTTCTAAGTTGAACAATTGTCTCTATTATGTGATTAGGGAAGCTCAAGATTATGACATTGATTCATTAAAAAGGATCATAGAGATTGCGAACAAATAAAATTATTTTGAAAGTAGCATTTTAATTAATGCTTGCACTATTATAGTTACAATGTACATGTAAGTCTTGATCATTTTGAATTTTTAAATATCTGATGGAATTACAAGTAAAGTAACGACGTTTTGAAAATTAACTATTGGCCACTTTCAAAAACATGAATAAAAAAAAGTTAATTGCAGCATTACTTGCCTTTCAATAAATCAAATTATCAAGTAAAATAAATTTTTAAATATTATTTCATATACAATAACTTCAAATTAAATAAAAACATTTCAAAAATATTTTGTTTGACATACATGTACATGTACACAAATTGTGCCAGACAAAATGCAAAGTAAAACATATTAGTCCATGCGCATGCTGGTAATGCAAATGGAAGAGCAAGCCAGAGTCACACAAGCTATAAGAAATTCAATATCCTCGCAAATAATCTTTTAATATGGTAACTGAAGAAACAAACAGATAACAATAGTCATTACGTTTTAAACTTTGCCTTTATTTCAAAAGCATAATGATATACTTATAGCAAAACAATACAATTCTGCAAAAGCTACTAATGTAACAAAGTTTTGCACAGCCTTTTGTGATAAATAAAATATAAATCTCTAAATGCATGAATAAAACATGCAACATTTTAGATCTAACTTTTCTATGATAAAAAAATATAATATTGTTTGTTTTTCAATTCTACTTACATGTACAATAACAAATAATTATACATAATAATTACAACGTTATAAGATATGTAAAATAGTATTGAGCTGGGATATGTAATAGGCGTGTATAAGCTACAAAAAGATATTTAAGCTACATGTACATGTATAAACAGAAATATTTGTCAAGGAACATTTTGACTGTGACTCTGGCTTGTTCCAACATATATAAAAAAAAATAATTAAAAAAATGACAATGTCAAACAATTGAAACATCAAAATACACACACAAAAAACTTGAATAACAAACAGCAATGTATCTAGTATTATCTTTGTAACAATGATTCTTGCATAAATAAGTGAGATTCAATAGACATATATTAATTAGTGTGCATTCACATACAAGTGCAGTTTATGTATGAGTCTGGGTTTATCTGTGTTTAAATACCTGTTGTTATTTGTTTGATGTTTGATATATCAAGCAATCAACTTATTATTTTGGATAAAGTTTTGTTTAACAACACTACTGGAACATATATGCATTGAATGTTAATCTGTTATTGGATACCACATGCACCGTAATATCGACACTTGGTCACAGAGGAAACCTTCTACCACCACATAAATGTAGGCTACTCTTACTGAATGACAGCAATAGATTTGTTATATGCACTTTACAACAGCCTTTGTGGGACCAGTTGTGGATCACTGGTTGCAATGGGAACTAACCCAACGGGTCCACTGAGGAGGATCGATCCGTCGACATATCCAACTTCAGGTAAACGCTCTTGTGCTCACTTTGGTTAGAGAATGTAACCACAATATTCCTTTTTACACTAGTGGTACAAAATTTAAATCTGAACTCCATCCAGAATTTGTTGTTGTTGTCATGACTGCTTTAATAATTTTTGAAAAAATACAAATTGACAATAAAACTTTCTAAAATGGTGACATCAGCAAAAAGATACATGGAAGATTATCCAAGATTTATTAAAATGTGTATTCTATGTACAATTCTTACAATGGCATAATGTATTCTAATGGTTAAATATTTATGAATTAATAATATAAATATACTCAATGCCAAAAGTTATTGGGATTTAGAATTGTTTCAATTTTACAATAATTATTTGATGTTTGTAGTTAGGGCCAATGAATGTACTATCTGCCAACATGCAACCATATCAGTAAATGTTTGTCTGCATACGAATCATGTGTTTCACCAGTCATTCATCTAATTTAATATGACTTACAACATGTGTAGCCATTCCTGATTATTTGTATTATCAACCATGCATTGTGATATAAAACATAGCTGTATCTGACCACTCGATAGAAACTTTTGGCATTAAGTATATAATTTATATAAATTGGTAAGGTGAACTAAAATACATGTATGTTATAGCACAACAAGACACAAACAAACTTCAAACAAATCCAAACACTATGTGTTAAGTAAACAATCTTAGACACAAATAACTGAATAAATATATATTTATGCCAAAATAATTAGAACACAAATCTGAACTAAGAAAGTAACAATAAAGTTTACAAATATAAAAAATGTTCAAGGCTACCTTTTCAATAATACAAAGGGACATTACACACTGCATTCCACATTCTCCATAAAAAACATCAAGTCGACCACACATGCATACACACAACCACACATGCATACACAAGACACATACAGTTAAGTATACACATACCACACAGTAAACAAAATGCACATGCTTAGCTCTTTCACAGACAGACTATAATACATGCTCATCATTTAAAACTGCTAATCAAATTATACAGCTTTGAGAATGGCTTTCATGCCACACATGTTTCCACAAAACTGAAGCCTATCTAGGAAGAAAGACCAATAAAGAGTAAGTTTGTCCATGTTTTGAAAATGTAATGTCACAGTCACATACACATGTGTAAATAATGACACTGGGAAATACACTTTCATCAACTACATGTACCTTTGACACATCTTTGACATTGGAACTATACTTTGCTGGTGGATCTTGCCATGAGAGCAAAGATGACACAAGTTCATCTTAAATAGATTCAGTTCAATACGAACGTGGCGAATACTAAAGTGAGGTAGGTGATGAATGGATATATGTACATTGTATATACACACACACTAACAGTGGAACCTTGTTTATCGGGACACAATCATTTGGAGAACAATTATGAATTTGTTTTATTTCCATATGTCCAGCTCATCAATCAATCGACAGACAATCGACAGACAAGCAAGCAGTGATAGGGTTAAATAAACAAGGCTGTGAAATCCACTGAGCACAGGCAGGTGGTGGTTGTGTCACACACAGTCCTGTGTGTTAATTGATTAGTGTGTAAATAATGTCTTCACTAATGAGACATTATCAAAATTACTATTGTTTTACCAGTCTGGTCTAAGGAGATTACTTTCTATATTCTGTACACCTGTATAGTATATCATTACTGAGCTTGTATGTACAGTGTCATTCAGACTAGTGAGAGGTGCAATTACAAATTCGACTAGTTTGTTTCACCTATTCAACATGTACATTGAATAGATTTCTTTTGGTTGGCCGTATTTGTGTTATAACTGTTCATTACATGTATGTATATATGCATGTAGTAGCCAGTACAGATGTGCAACACAGTTGTATTTGTGTTATAACTGTTCATTACATGTATGTATATATGCATGTAGTAGCCAGTGCAGATGTGCAACACAGTTGATGAACTTCACACCTTAAACTGTAACCATTAACTTATATACATAAAAAACACATAAAACTAAACAAACTTTCAACAAATGGATGAATCGATCCTCAAAAGGACTAAGCCAAACGAAAACGTAAGTGGGCATAAAAATGTGGACCTATTAATGACACATACATATAGAATCCTGATACGCCCCCTCCACCTTCCACCCCATGACACTTGCAAGGCATATTTAGAACATCAAACAGTGGCAAGTCCACTAGATATTCCAGACCATGCAGAGGGAAAGCCAGATTGTTGTTTGGCAAGCTGGCCAGCAGCTGATAGCAATAACAGAATATCAAACACTCCCCTGTCAATACCTCCTTACTAACACAGTTGTGTGGAGAGTACAAGGAAATAACACTGAGAACAAATCAAATATACAAATACGAGAGGGAAAAATAGCATGCATCGACCGACGGTGACATTTAATGATTTGTACATGTAGGTACAAGAAATATGGCTGCAGAACAAGAGCAATGTTATAGAAATGAGAAAACATGTAGCAGATGAATCCGTATACATGATTCAAATGAATGTGCTTAAAGAATTAATCAATGCAAATTACAGACTCAAGACAGGTATAATGTTGATACCAAAGTTTCCATAGAAACAAAGAGAGCTTTTATTGTAATAGCTCTTCATACCAATGTAAAACAAGTGTTCACTTTGGTCTGGTTATTCACTACTTTTATGAATTTAATTATGACATTTGTACATGTGTAATTATAAATGAGAACATACAACTGTTCAGTGTATACATGTGTATGCATATTCTTGACGCAGATTAATTTTGATTATTATAAGTGACAGTAAAGTTATTTTAATAAAAATGTTATACTTAATCTTGTAATTGATTCACATTTGTGTTGATTTGTTATTGGTCTTTATCATATAAACCTTTGATTATAGCACTAATAAAATAAATATCACAATAATGCATAAATGTGCTAAAAATACATAGTTTTAATTACATTAAATAAGTTATTATCAAAGAAAACATGAATACATGTAGTACTTTCTTAAGCACTTACAAGTCTTACATACATGTATCTTTGTGTTCAAGCATTTACAGATCGCCTGTCCTAGTAAACACATTAATTAAACATACAAGTTATTGATTCAACTACTTGTATTGTTTTGAATAGCAATAAAATGCTGGTAGTACGCCAAATGAGTATTTGAAAGTTTATAATGGCAAGACTCAAATGAAGATTCATATATTCTATTATGGCTTATGCATGCATGGCACATCATGGATGTTAATTGAGGTATTACAGTTTTAAAGACCCTCAATCACTGATACTGGCGGCAAACATTTCCGCTCTGCTGCATTTGCAGACAATAGCATGTTTTTGACAGTAAAAGAAAGGGCCAACCATTGATATAAGGATGTTTTTAATTGTCCCTGGCAAGATTACTACCCAGTGAGGAGTCGGCATAGAATGTAATTACCATCCAAAGGCTCGGTCTATTATAATAGTCACTAATGAATCTGTACGAACTACAACCACGTAACACACAATATAACATAATCAAGACGTCACAATGCTCAAAGTCATCAATATGATGGTGAAACCAAACTATACATATGGTATTATCATTATAAAATCCAATTTATCATTTTGAATTCAAATGTTGATATGTTACAGTTATTATGTACAATTAATGGACAGTACACTTTAGAAGCTACAGATAAAAAAGAGACAACGTAAAAACAATATACGGTATCCCATTTGACATCGACTAACCTATCGAACGTACTACATAAAAAGCGAAAATGTATAACACTAACAGCATCACTGATGTTTAGCTATGTTCTGAGACTGGTAGAATATGTATTTATTATTTACAGTTACAAGTCTCGTATTTATGATGTTTGCATTTCATATAGTTACTGTACGACCATAATAGAACAATGCAAAATAAGTTTGGTAGCGAAAAAAATTCAACCGGAGCTCATATTACAGTAAGAAATGCCATTAATGAAGTAAAAAGGTTTGTTTAACAACACCACTGGAACACATTGATTATTAATCAGCTGTTACGTAAGGCTCTATTGACACTTAGTCAACATGCGACTCTTACCGAATAACAGCAAGGGATCATTTATGTGCACAGACATGATAGCACACACCACAGTCTTTGATAGACCAGTCATGGATCACTGGTTGGAAAGGGAAATAACCCAATATATCCACTGAGAAGATTGAATCTGAGGCAGACACTCTTGCACTGCATTGATATGTTCCACACTGATAAAGTAAGTTGTTAAACTGTGACTGTCATCAGTAAAAGCAGTTATTCAAGCTATAATTAATTCTCATTTGTTACTAAAATGGTACCAACGTATAGCACTATGTATTATTATATTCAAGTTGTCTTGAAGCAGCCATAATAACTCGGCCAACACGTACTTAATAAATATTTTCTTTTAAGTGTTCAACACTTTCTCTCATGAGTTCATCAACGGCCGTTTCCATTCTTGACACTCATTCATCACAGAAGATATGAACTTGGTGATCTTCAACACAGTTCTTATTGCATGTATCTCAATGAAACATCTTCAGCACCAGATGTTTTATCAATAGACCACACTTGCTGGCTCGTATCATATCATACATTGTGATCTGTAAGTCAGCTTTTGTCTACGTTTGATCTGGAATCTCTTGGCATCGATTTACATACAATAAGCTGTAAAACTTCATCAGACCATACTTTTCAAATTGAAGCTGCTGCAACTTTAACGTTCTGTCTGTGAATTCTTGTAAAATGAACATTTTGTGTAAATTAACACATTTTTCTTCTGGTTGCTTCTTATCTTCAATAACATCATCCTGATGCCAAAATTATTCCAAAACCTTCATCAAACACAGCGTGCCAATACAGGTTCTTTTAATGCGGCTAAAATGTTATTTCGTGTTTGTAATTGCGTTTAGTGAAAAATGTTTTAAAAAATCAACGAAAAAAACAATGTTTTGGCAGTAATTCGCTAGTACATACCATCTCGTCTTTTTCGCACTATCCGTTCAACTCTACTCTGTGCAAACATACACAATTGGCCATGTTAATGTTTTGTTGTTTAAATTATAAAAAAATGCAGTTTAGGAGATCCGATTCAAGTTATAAAAAACGAAAAGAGAAGGACTACAGATAATGTTAATGATCACCTGTTCCCCCCCTCCCCCGAGGCCTCAAAATAACAATACCAAACATAGGCCTCAGTTAGTCACTTCATATGCATCTGTGTAAACATAATGCAGGTGATTCAAATATATATATAGTTTCAGAAACAAAGAATCGGCACAAAATATATCCGGTACATGTATTTCATATAGTTTCCGAAACAAAGTAGATGCAACATACGTGAAACACTTCCATAAACCTTGAGTAGATGTAACTTATGAGACATAGCATCAGAATCTTATAGTAGATACAAATTACATGTAACAGAGTTCCAGAAATCCAGAGTAGAAGCCCATTGTGAACTAGTTTTATAAAGCCTTGAGTAAATACAACATGTTAGTTTCAAAAACCTCGAGTAGATATCAAGTATTAGAAATAGTTTCAGAAACCTGGATACTAGATGCCATCTGTGCAAAATAGTTCAAAACAGGTTATCCCTCGAGTGATCAAGTCTGGATTATGTAGTTTTTTTATACATGAGAATTACATATCAATATGAACAGTTGAACCATATATAAAACAAATACAAAAGTATGTACGTATCAAACAGTTTTTTTATCAGTAACTAAAAGACGATTATTGATGCAGTGTCTAAGAACACTATAGCCGCAATGTTGACCAAACCTAACCAGTCATCAATCAAAATCAAGTAAAAAAACAAGTCTACTTAAAAATATTTTTGAAAAATTTCCCAAATTTCTTGGACTTCCTATTATTATGAGAATCAAATTCTTTTCCCACCTTGGTTCTTATTGTAACATTGGAAAGAGATTCCAAATGAGTCTCCAGATCTTCTTGGGCAGTTTTTCCGGTATCTGAACTACATATTGAGCCGACGTCCTCTTTGCCACCAGAAGCTTCATTAGGCAGATCTTCCTTTGTGACATCATGGTCACCTTGGTCTAAAGCTCTGTCAACTTTAGATGCTTCCCTTTTATGTGCATTCTCTTCCAACACATCATCAATATCATCAAAACTGTACTCATCATCATCCAAAACATCACCAGAAGATGCACTGGTCATCCCTTCTTCAGAATCAATAGATGTTATACTTTTCAACTCTATAGATGACAGTTCTTCGGATGGCTTTTTCTCTTCTTCACTGGATATTTCCAAGGCTTCAGGAAGTGGTGTCTGAATCTCGGATGGCTTCTCGACTTCATTACCACATACTTTGGTAGATGTTGTAGTCTCTTCAAAGTTGCTGCTGTCATCAACAGAGGAAGAATACAGTGATGACTGGGTCATATTGGTTTCACTCTGATCACTTAATTCCACTTCTTCCCCATCAGAATCTGTGACGTCCTGTGTATTTGTTTGAGATTCCTCAGATGTTGAAACTGTATCAACAGTTTGAGAACAATCTTCAGATTCTGTTCTCTCAACATCCTGATTCGTATCAATATCTTTCTCAATACTAGCAACTTTGTCAACATGTTCTAAAGATTTTCCTTCAATTTCAGAGTTTTCATCTACATTAATTTCTTCCTGTCCTCTACCTAACATTTCTCCCCCTACATTGTCCCCACCTTGTGTGTTTGATTCTATGTTATCAGTATCAACATCAACAGGACCATCAATGTGGACATCGTTCAAAACAGATACCTCAGCTTGAGATTCAATGATGTCTACATCAGAATTGGCAATGAACTTACTGTTCTTATCTACTGAATGGTCATCTGTGACACCATCACCAGTCTCCGTGTTAGTCTCTAGAGCAGCATCTGTAACACCTATTTTCACTTCCTCACATTCAATATTCGTATCACCAAATGCGATGTCACTTACATCATCAACAGCATCTTTGCTTACATCATCCTCATATGCATCAATATCTGTCACATTTTTGCTATTAGTCTCTGCCTTCGCATCACCTTCATTCTTAGCCTTCGCATCACCTTCATTCTCAGCCTTCGCATCACTTTCATTCTCTGCCTTCGCATCACCTTCATTCTCGGCCTTCACATCACCTTCATTCTCTGCCTTCCCATCACCTTCATTCTTGGCCTTCACATCACCTTCATTCTCTGCCTTCGCATCACCTTCATTCTTGGCCTTCACATCACCTTCATTCTCTGCCTTCGCATCACCTTCATTATTGGCATTCACATCACCTTCATTATCTGCCTTCCCATCAACTTCATTCTCGGCCTTCACATCACCTTCATTCTCGGCCTTCACATCACCTTCATTCTCTGCCTTCGATTCACCTTCATTCTCTCCCTTTATTTCACTTTCATTCTCAGCCTTCATATCATGTTCATTCTCAGCATCACTTTTGTTCAAAGCTAATTTGCTATCAGTCCCCCCTGCCTTCACATGATCACAATCAGTCTCTGCCTTTACATCACCTTCCCCTAGATCATCAGCCTCAGTCAGAACATTTTCTAAACCGACATTTGCTGCATTTAACTCACCACACTCAATCTCAACCTCAACATGCTTAGTCTCAGATATACTCTGATCAACTATTACTTCATTTTTGCATTTATCATCATTTATGTTATCAATAACAGTCTCTGAAACACCTATGCTAATGTCACTTCCCACACCCACTGTGCTTTTATCTTTGATAATATCTGTTTTTTCTATGTCAACTGACTCACCAGACTGAGCAATGTTAACATTTCCAAACCCACTATCTTTAGTTTCACCAAGGTTAAATTGTTTTGTATCAAAAGGAGATGGGGTGGAGCTTATGGCATCATAGAACTCATCAACTTCGTCATCAGACATGCTACTTCGATGGGAATGTATGCTACCTGTACTTCCCATAACCTTTATAGTAGGTACCGTACTAGGTAGCACACCAGGAGACGAAATACCAGAGTCATCTCGTAACATTCCGGGTTCCGTTCCACCACTGGCATCTAACTCATCCTCCCCAGATTTAAAAAAATCACCAAATGTTTCAGCCTCGATTTCACTAGAATCCCCTTTGTCGAACGTATTGTTAACAGTGGTGGATGTATCTATTGCATGCATTATGCCATCAGCCTCACGTTCTATGACCGGTTTAGCCATTACCCCCAGACCATCCTTGACCTCAAATACATCATCATGTACAGCATCATCAGTTGATGCTGTACTTTCAAATGTGCCATCATGCTTATCGTTATCTACGTGTGGGTTGAGAGTAAGGGACCCACTGCCATGCTGCGTTGATGAGGACGCGGAGGAGGGTGTTAAGTCTACATTCTCAGTGTTATTAGCATGCACGGTTCTACGACTACTGTAATCAATGCCAGCTGTACCTAATGATCCCTCTCCGACGCTGTGCAGGATCTCGATCGTGTCTGGGCTGAGGAGTGCCGTGTTGCCCGTGGGAACCAGCCCATTGGACAAGGAATCACTCTTCTGTAGTTTGTATTCACCATCCTCGCCTGTCGATACAATCATTAAACCGCTTTCCTGCAACACAAACACAACATACATTATAGATTATGCTCAATTACGTATGCCTCGAAAAACAATACAACTATAAAATTAAAACAATTTGATATATATATATTTAGTTTCACTATTGATAATGAAACACCAGGGTTTAATCTACCATACAATTTGGGGCCGGTAAGGGCAATTCCCAATCTGAATTTTTGTTCTTTCTCAATTTAAAACAAAACTTTTATATATTGTTTTTTACAGTGACAACAGATGACTTGGGATAAAAAGAAGTTCTTTTTCTTTATAATGTGAAAAAACCCCAACTATTATTCTTTTAAGAAGAAAATACCCAATTACATGAGATTCTAATGTTGACTACTGCAAACAAATACAAAAAAACGTAAATAAACAAATTCCCCCTTTTCTGTCTTCACGCGTTATTTTTTCCCAATTTTCCAAAAAAGGGACCCTAGAAACATGATCCAGATTATACCCTGAACACAAACACATATCTTTAACAGACATATGTTATATCAATCAAACACAGGATGTTACAAACAAACACATACCTGTATTAATCTGT
The DNA here is from genome assembly GCA_032355825.1 of Melanodrymia aurantiaca. Lineage (NCBI taxonomy): Eukaryota > Metazoa > Mollusca > Gastropoda > Neomphalida > Peltospiridae > Melanodrymia > Melanodrymia aurantiaca. The sequence continues at coordinate 11,387 of JAULBR010013012.1, forward strand.
CTTTATACGCCATATGTTCTTTCAAACAAACATTTTCATGCTCTATATCATTATATGATTTTTTCTTCATTTCTAGTTCCTGAAAAGTAATTAAAATTAGTTACATCAATAACTGCTTTAGTTACAACAAAATTACTCCTCTTAATTCAGATTTTAGAACCAATCGAAGAATGAAAGTGCTAGATCGTTTTATTCGTGACGTCATAGTGAAGTGCATAGCAGCTGAATTACGCTATGAAAATCTCCTGCAGTATAATGGATGCATTGCATAAGTTAAGGCCTTAAACCATTATCAAAATGGTTACATGTAGCATAGAGAACTTTCACCTACTTAACTTATATTAGAAATAAAGTTAAACTAAAGTTTGTTTTATTTAATGACACCACTAGAAACACATCAGACGCATGGTTATATTGACACATGGTCACAGAGGAAATCCGAAAAACAGCAATGGGTCTTTTACGTGCACTATCCCATAGACAGGATAGCACACTCCATGGAATTCAATAAACCAGCCGTGTACCACTGCCTTAACTTAGAATCAAGCACCGAGTGAGAGAAGATAGAATTGTAAGCTTGAGAAGAAGAAACTGAGTTATCCAGTCGTACCGTATGTTTGTTTTTATATTCTCTATTTAATTCAATAAAGCTCTCCTCCTGTTCCTCCAACTGGTCTTTGAGCAGCTCCACTTGGTATATCAGAGTCTGTTTCTCGTTGTCCAGTTGGGCAGACGTCGTCATAGCTTTCTTATACTTGTCATCCAGTTCACGTAATTCAGCCTGAAACAACACACATTTGTCAATCATTAAGTAAAATCTTGTTAAGGACTAGACAAGAACAACATCGTTTGTTCTAAAGGTTAAAAATATATTGGAAAACAAATTCCTTCTGTAATAACAAAGAAATATTTATTTAGTTGATTAAAATGATTAAAACAAATAGTAAATACATATTGTAAAACAGGTAATATTCGTGGCTGTAAATGTTTACAATTTATTTTTACTGGTTATTATTGCTAGCAATTATTCACGGCTATAATTTTCATGGTTAAATAACAAATTCGAAACTTGTGAACATTACAGACATGCGAATAATACCCGGTTATAGTACATGTATATGTAGAGTGACTCCAAGAACTTCAAATAAATTTTGCACAAACTGTACTTCCCTCTAAGCTTCCAGTTTATATAAGAATCAAAATGCTTGTGATTGCTGTGACTCTAAATGTTTCGTTGAAACATGCAAGCTATTAAGTGTTTACAATTTGTTTCCTTCAAAGACACGGACTAACCTTGAAATTGCGATCCGGTTTAGACTCGGAACTCTCAGTGGAATCATCACTTCCTCTCCGTGACCCATCATGGCGGCCAGCCTGACAACAAGTAAAAATACATTACATAGTTTTGTTTAATTCCATCAAACGTAACAGCCTGACAACACGTAAAAATACATTACATAGTTTTGTTTCATTCCATCAAACGTAACTATTTGAAAACAAAATTTAAATAACTAGGTGCTCGTGTCTTCTTCTCAGACCATGCGTCAAAATAACTCTGCTTGACATCGCAATAACTGATGAGTAATTAATCAATGTCCTTTAGTGGTTACATCAGTGATTATTGCTGCCTCTGATTTAAAACATTGATATTTGAAATGTATGTACTGTCCGATAGGCTTATTTGTGTGTAAAATTGGCGATTCTAAAAGACATAACGTGTTTATTGCAGCCTATATTCCTACAACTTGACTAATTTCGTGGTCAATACATGTATACTATGGACATCATTTTACTCACCGTTCTGGTGGGTACATCTATACCGATATCATTAAATACATGTATACTATGGACATCATTTGACCTGGTAGTAATAAACACTCACCGTTCTGGTGGGTACATCTATACCGATATCATTAGATTTTTCAAGCTGCTCCTTTTCTGCCTGAAAGTCACAAGAAAACAATAATCTGTGAAAACCAGGCTACTTCAATACATTATTCTTTACCAATCACATTAACATTGGAAACAAATACATGTGACCTAAAAATTATAACTGATAATATCGGCTGTTACATCATTTTGGTGATGCTGCTAATAAGACTGTGTAATGGACAATAATTATATTCTATTTACTTTATTCACAAAATTCTAAATCACTTTGTTTACCACAAAAGTCAATAATAATATATTTGTGAACTTTTGTTGATATGAATCTTTTCACAAAATACAATTTTTAAAATGTATATCTTGTATGCAAAAATAAGTAGAAATTTAGAAACATCAAAATTTTTAATTTAAAAGATTGATCAAAATCGACACATACTTTAAAATATAAAATCCAACTTAACTTCCAGAATACAAATCTACAGGGTTCGAAATTGTTTGTGTCGAGGCAACAGTGAATGCTGAATTATGTGTAGTACAGTTTGTAAATTTTAAAGGTGGGCATGGACCATTTTTCTATGCTTCCTTTTTTGGATTAAATAAAATATTTTATTAAATTAAAATAGCATGTTACTGTAATAATTATTACCAATATCAATGTTTACATTACTTACTAAACTGAAAATCAATGGGTAAAATACACAAGAATAATAATAAAAAACCCAATCATCTGAGCTTGAATAGCTTCATTTAATATTCTACCAAATTAAAGAATGTGTGACAGTGCTGACAAGTAGGATTGTCTGACCACATTCACACATTAATGAATTCACTGAACACCATGTCGGGTGCCCTTGCAAGCGTTGCAAACATTCACTCAGGCTAGGAGTATCAAACTGGTTCATTGCATTCTAATAATCAAGATTATCTTCACGACAATGGATGTCTCAACGACAGAATACATTTGTATGTATTATGTCTCTTGTATTGCTTAATCCCACGTGTGATGTGTAAATGACATTGTAAACAAAATGATGAGATCAAATACTTAGGTTCTACTTGTCCGGTTGACTACATATTGTACCATTAGGGACCGTGTATAAATATATATGTCTTTCACAATCCGCATTGGTATAACCTCGACACTGGGTCCCGACATTTGATGGCAGACCGTGACTGACTGACTAAAAATCCAGTAGGATGGGTTAAAAGCCAAGTTTGGATTGTTTTTCATGTAAAAACATTGGTCACCGTTGATCTACATGTATGTTTTATATTAGGATTGGTAGGTGACGGATGGGGGAAACACAATACTGATTATATTTTTATTGAGAAACACATTTTGTGTGTGTGCGCATGTGTATATAAACTGATTGTCAGGGTTTCCGCCAGAGATTTATTTTAGGGTACGCACAACCGAGGATAGGACCATAGAAGGCAAAGCCTTCTAATGCGGGTACTGAAGGCACCCGCATACAAAGGGGGGTCTGGGGGGCCTCCCGCATGAAACAAATTTTTTTTTAACATTACCCAAAAAAATTATATCTGATAATTTTAGGGTACGCAGGGATCCGTACCCTAAAAGAATTTTACCCATTTTACCGTCTGGAAGAAACCCTGATTGTATGTATTAAAAAGATGAATCAGTGAAGGCAAGTAGTATATGTGTATGCATACTTCTTTCTGTTGTTTCTCTATTTCTCGGTGACGGATTCCTCGTGCCTCAGCTCTAGCAGCACGCTTCGCAGCCAACCTGGACTCGCCCTGCAAAACATTACACAATCAACAATCACGTACAAACACGAACAATCTACACTGAGTACATGTTTAAACTTATTCCATTAAAACAAATGTTACACCGTCATCAACAAAGATTGAATCAAGATGACAACTTTAAACACAGGCCCGCAGTTCTCTACGTACATCTGTACATGGCGGTGTTCAAAGACAGACCACGGATGAGGGTGTGGGGGAAATGGGCAGCACACAATGTATGCATTCGTCTTTTTCTACAATAATTTTTTTTCAACTTTCAATTTTGAATAAATAATAGCGAATATTATCTGAATTAACACAAATTTACAATCCAGTTATTTTTTTAGGTTTCTGGGCATTTCATGGTATTTGTCAAGTCCGTCACGATTGTTTTTCTACATTTTGGTTAGTTAAGACATAACTATGTTGTTAGATAATTCAACTGTTAGGAATTTCATTTTGCAATATAAAAATCTGATAATATTTGCATTTATTTACATATTAAAGAATGAATGAATGATTTGAAGTTTAAAGTCGCTTCAGGATTATTTCACCTATATGCGACACATATTAAAGAGAAACAATCGTGACGGACGTGACAAATACCATGAAATGCCCCTTTCCCTTATCAGTGGACACATTGACAATGAGTACATGCTAAAATAGTAATATTGTATGCCTATAGAACGAAATTTGCTGCTCATTTAGTCGTATGGATGCATTTTCTATCAAACATGACTTGGGAATAAAGTTTTCAATTACACGAATAATGAGCATTTTATCTCATTATTTGAATTTATAATCGGATTCGTTCACTCACAATAATTACTCACAGACCATCTAAATTTTGTAATACAGTAGAATCTCGTTAGCTCGAACGCGGAAGGGTCGAATACATGGCAACGCTCGAACCAAGATCGAAGTCCCGAATTAAACCTTTATATTAAT
>JAULBR010013121.1:0-15968 GCA_032355825.1 Melanodrymia aurantiaca
CGATTTTTGACGCGTCCGCGTGCTGCTTGCCGCGCCCGCGTCCGCACACACAAACCGCGCACATGGAAAAAGCCCTTTACGCATTTGGCCATGTCGATTAGATTTGATTGTCTTGGTACTGGTCACACGTGTTATGTTCCGCACTCTGTTCGCCACCTCATAAACTGTGGCAGTCACGTGTTACGGAATGTAGAACGATACAACAGGGAATTGCCTTGGCACGGTGAACGGCGAGTGGTAAAAGTCGCCCTTATGCTGCCTGCTCGACACCAGCTGTAGTGTGTTCGGTCACTATCGAATTCGCGTCTTTCATTTGGCGCATGCGTTTTGCATAATCCCTCTTAAACCAGAAAAGTGACTTTAAGTTAGGACTATAGGCACAACCTAATGCTATGGTTATATTAACAAAATAATATAAATAGCATCATTATGACAATTATTAAAAAATCAAAACTAATCATTCATATGCAAAATGAGAGTGGGGCGTAGCCCAGTGGTAAAGCGTTCGTATGCGGCTTTATGGATCGAAGGATCGATCCAGTGATCAAAGGTCGTGGTGTGTGCTATCCTGTCTGTGGAAAAGTGCACATAAAATAGTCTATGCTATTATCCGAAGAGTAGCCTATGTGGCGCAGACGGTTACCTCTGCGACTGTGACGAAATGTTGATATAACTGTGCGTTTGACAACCAATAACCGCTGATTTATAATCAATGTGTTCCAAAGGTGTCGTTAAAGAAACAAACTTTATCATAATTATTATACAAAACAGAAGTCTTAGGAGGAACAACATTATTTGTTAATAATAGCAATAAATTTACCAATATGTTTACAATTTAACAACTAATTAAATGTTTATATATTTTTGGTCTGAATTCATACCAGATCCAACGTATATGCATCAAAACATTTCCAATGTTAGATACTTTCAGGAATCACATCTGAAAAGCTTTACAAGAAAAGCTAATTACTTTGTTTCTGCCGCCGAGAAAAGAGTTCAAAGACAGAATTAAGTCGCTGAAACTCCCGATATGGCCATACTAAAATGTATCACTGAATTCATTAAAGTTAATACGAAATGGCGACCACCATACAAGGACATTGATTGTGTAAAACGTAAAACCAGAATGTTCACATTGCTGCATGATGACCGTAATCAACTGAAATCAGACTATAGATTAGTATCTTTGAAACAGAACTCGAGTTTCATTTCTAATAGTACAAAATGTCTATGTCTTTATGGTATTTTAAATAAATAAACGCATCAATCATTAAAAAAGCCAACGACACGACGTGTTTGGTGGTCATTTGAGTTACCATAGTAACCGAAGGACAAATGTAACATAAAATGCTTACTTGCAACTTTGTATCAGCTTATAGCATATCAATAAATGGATTTTTTTGTGTCTGCAAACCAAGGTAGGTTTTCTGTACCTTATTCAAAATAACAATACCTATTGGTTTGTTCTGCTACAAAATAATATCAAATTTGTTTGCGTTATTTCTTAATTCTTATCACCTGAAATTGCATAACCTGCTGAACTGAATTTAATTGTTCAAACATAGGACATACATATCCGTATATTCTATAATTGTTAAATTAATTGGTTTCAATGGAAAATATACATTTGACATTACATGTATTTATATTGGAAGCTGATAACATTTGATTTCATATATTATGGTCCTAAACTAGAATTGTCTATACACATCTAAATGATAAAGCAGTAATATATCCACCGTGCAGGTACAGATAAATATCGTTAGTATTTACTATCTATGGAAATTGAACTCTTTTTATAGCTGTGGGCATTTAATTTTGAAATAGATAATCGTGTACTAAAATCAGTTCATATTAGTTTATTCTGTTTAAATTCCAGATTGTAATAGATACGCTTTTAATATACCAGAAACTGATCACAGACAGTAAATATAATTATAGTTTACGTATTAATTATGGATAATTATGACTAAACTATTTCAAGAAATAGTTCTGGAAATAACGAGACACGAGACGAATTAATAACGTAGGTTCACCCACGTGTCAATCTAAAGGGAAACAACAATACTGGTAATCAGAACTCGATATTAAAGGCACACGCGCGGGTTTGAAGATGGATGCCACCGTGTACGTGCGTCTATTGCTCCTTGTAACATGTTTCTGGCTAATAGAGCATTTCTTATTAAATATTGAAATAAAAATTTACTTACATTTTATTACTTACAATATGAATATATATACGACTGTATATTTTACATGTGCCTGGTCATCCAAATTATTATAGTAGCTTAATTTGTATTTGTATCGAAAATTATTTCTGAGGTACTAACTTGTAGGCAACATTATGGGCTATACTAAGGTACTAAAATATCATTATTGTTATTTACAGTACTAAAATGTGTAATCCGTATCACGTATCGCTAACAGTGATCCGCAAACAATGAAAACTGCTTCCTTAATTTGTTGTTGAACCCCGCAAACAACCCACACTAGTTTAAGAGTTTGCTTTGATGAACCGCACACGTCGTACTTTAATCCAAAATATTTAATATCTTTGAGGTTAAAAATATTGTTTAGGTTTTTTTCTGAATGAGGTCTCAAAAACAATCTTTCAAGTTAAACGTCCGCCGCCTGCGCTTGGCTTGTCACTTGGGTGCTCGCGTTTCAAACAGCATTAATTATCTAAAAAAATCACATCCTATGACATAATTATGAGTGGCCTATGAAGGTATAATCATCAAACGGTCAGGGAGTGCTCAAATTACGCGTATTCGTAAAAATCAACTGGAGAGTTGATATTGTCATTGGATTCTAGATCGACATACACACTAGCTCTCTTACAGGGATATAATTATTAGACATGAAAATCAAACATATAATGCCGCCTATGTCACGAAATAAACCAGAAACAATGTTGGTGTATAGCTTGCCTATTCTCAGACTGTAGAGTATTTAATGTAGACATGTTTTCCTCTTTGGTTCATTTATTCATTCACTTCATTAACGCAACATTTCTTTCAGCGTCGTTGACAGCGTATGCGACCTCGTGTATCCATAAGGAAACATATTTTAACAGTTCTCTACAAAGATCTAAGCCATTTATCAGTACACGCGAAAACGACCGAGGATGTTGCCTTGGGAAATAGACACAGAGTCAAATGGCATTCAAATCCATTCAATGTATTCAGCAGGGAATTAAAATTTTATTTGTATTCATAAACCAGTACTACCCATGCTTTGGCTATAAGCCACAGAGACCATTTGGTGAACGATTAGCAGACCAAGGTTTCTAGTTCCCGAAGCTCGCCTAGTTAAGTACTCATTAGAGGGTGACAAAGAACATGGGGCCTCAGATGGAAATGACTTTCACTGAAGATGAACAGCTACAGTATAGGGTGATTTTACTTCAGATGAAGTCAATTATGAAGAGTTTCGTTTGTTGCAACTGCACTTGACAGGAAAATTAGCAAAGGTCCTTTTTCGCTGCAGAGGAGTAGTTATTATAGAATTGGCCCGGAAGCTGAGTAAATAGATTTCAAAATGGTACCGGATAGTGATTTAACGTCAGGGTAAGGATGACTTTCAAGTTTATTCCGATCATACGCCAGTTAGTTTCTTGTGTCATTTGTTCTTTGTCAGCTCACGAAGCGCGAGTTCTACACACATGGACAAGACGACAATCGATCGATGTACCTGCCTGGAGAAGCCACGCACCGTTTGCTTGTCACGTGACTTTTGAGCGTGCTCATTTGCGGCAAAAGCCAGAAGCAGACGACAATCTGTTACAGTGAACATTTTGTTAAAGGAACGAAGTAAAACATGACAATATCTATGTAAATCGCCGTAAATTATTTCAAATGTAATGCATCTGTTTCATGGTAAAGGATACATATATTTTGACAATCGCAAGCCATTAAATTCTCAAATAACCATGACGTTTGAGATTACAGCGAGTTAAACAGTCACAAGAAGGGGAAAGCCAATTTCCTTAAAATTTCGTAAATCGCAGGTGTTCTTCAATGAAAGAATGTACACAAGAGCTGCTGATATTTGAAGTCTAAGAGCAGCGTATTCTATGATATGAAATCGTAAGTATAATTAGATGCCATTGTCGCTTTCATGCAAGCACGCTCTGTATAATGTATAATTATATCATATGTTGTGATACTATTCAAATTCGAAACATCTTAAGTATAAGTCTTTGATTTTAACATTTACGTAAATTGTGTTTCATGTAAATAACAAGAAGTGGGCAATGAATTGATCATATAATTATGATGAATTATGTAATCGAAAGTCAAGTTAACTTTAGTTTTGAAAACAATTGAGAGTTTTCAACAGAATATAATGTTCTATTTTTTGGTTGCATTTTGTCACATTTAAAAAATATGTTGATCACAAATATCTTCAAATGTATCTTAACCTGCTTTTACGTTTTCTTTTATCACTTCATCGTATGGATATGAGTTTTCATTATTTGTGTGTGTTAAAATATGCTTGGAGTAAAGGAATAGGTTCCCAGACTTTAGAAGCGGACCCGTGAATCGCAGACAACAGAACAAGAAACGATCTCTGGCCTAGTCGACTACGGGTATTCTTGGGTAAATAATACAACATATGGTTGTTATTGCTTGAGAATACACGTAATTGACGTGGTTTCCTCATCATATCTACGACAGCTGCAACAACAACAAGAAGAACATCATCATCCACAACACCAGTAGCAGCAACACAAACCGCCATGACTTCAGCAGCAAATCGTTTCGTCATTACACGATGTTAGATGGTGGCGCAATCACAGAGGCTGATGAGACATGAGTCTGTCGTTTCCTGGGACATATTTCCAATTCAGACTGACAATGTTTCTCGTCATCTAAATTATTCATCGCCATTTTAGTGTGTTCGTTTGCATGGCATGCTTGGTCAGTGAAGTATAGAGACCTTCGGGAGCTGAGGATCAACTAAACAACTTCCCTTTTGCTTAATGGAGTGGAATGGACACTTTCTTTCTACCTTAATGGAAATTGTATCGCATTTCAGTGCATCGTATGTAGCATGACCTCTGCCATTTTCATAGATCTCACTAGGTTTTTCATTAAAAGGCGGCATTGTCTTGCTCAAGAAAATGTATTAATGACAACTGAAATACATTATTTGTTAGTCTGCAGTGTGTATGACACATAGGGTTGTTAATGACATTAGATGGCTTTAAATGTTTTAACAACATTGCATTGTATTAGATGTAAACGTTATTTTAGTTTCATGTTTTCGTAGTTATAGAACTACATGTACATGTATTTATACAATAAATCAAAAGCTATTGTTTAAGAATACTTTCATCTACTATTGTATAATTATTTTAATTAAACATTATGTTGTTCACGTTAACTAGATAAATTATACAAACCCCGACGTAAACTGTAAACTTGCAAGAATAACTATTGTCTTCCTGATGCGAGTCAGACATCTAAATTAAGCGTTCTGCGAAATAATCTAACGATTATACACCACATATCATAAAAAAAAACTAGAGCTTCCGTCAATCTTGTTGACTAGCAGTATTCAAATTCTGAGGTTGGCACACACATGTGTTTGCTCGTTTGTTAATGCAGATTAGTAGATAAATCTGGCAGCCGGTGAGAATAGAGTTGGTGCATCAGACAATGTGCTGATGGTAAGTATAACGCAAACTTAAGTAACTTGAGGACGGAAGTACAATGTAATACCTTTTCAAAGTTTTGATGTCACAATATCTATTTATGGAAAATATTTTATATAAAATATATATAATACATGTATACTTATTTGCAATGCGATATATTCATAAGAGACATACTACTGAATGTCATATAATATAAAGCAAACAATAATTAGTTGTGTACTAATATGTATCAAACTATTTATTACCCCAGTAGGCTTTTTTAACCATGGCAGGGAAATAAATATAATTTCTCACTACTGAGAAATGATCACACAGTGTCGTTGGTAGGCCTATAACGTGTCATTTGACTTGGTTGTTGAAACCACTCTAGCCACTGACATGAACGTTTCAAAAATACTAATGAATTGAGAACATGCGTCACGCATATCGAGTAGAACTACCTTTCATTTTCCTTATTTTCTTCGTTACATCGACGTGAACTATGTTTTAAAAAGCATTTTCATATTATTATCATATTTAAGTTTCGTGAACTAATTCTCAGTTTAGTCAATCGCTAAAGCTCTAGACAAATGGAAATAAGTTCATAATACAGGATAGCTCGTTTAATACATTCTTATTTGACATTTATATTCTTTATCTTTTGTGAAAACAAACATTTTTTCTTCTTCTTTTTATGCCTAACAGAGCCTGCAAATTTGGTTGTAAAAATGATGATAATGTATGTTGCCTATAACTCCAAGTACATCAGGTATAGCAGGAGCGCATTCAGGCTTTCTGGGTAGAATGCGGGTGTGGTGTATATCCTTATTATTGCACGCTAGATCGAATACCTACGGTCCGCGGCGCCTGGATATGTTTAGGTGGTGGAGATGTCAGTACTTAAACATTTAGTACCTTACTCAGACATCCGTTTCCAAACAAAATCAATGATAGGGAGCGGGATATTGACACAACGTTCATATACACCCGGAAATCCGTAGGTAATTAATCACTGGCAACTATTTGCTTCATTTCATATACAATTCTCATTTCGCTCATTTCACGGCAATGTGCGTGTAGCCATTATTTGAATTAATGAAACTGTCGCAAAACAAAGGTGAGTTGATCCCGTCGTTTCGCGGTCATTGTTGAAAACATAGCAAATGACTTCCTATCATGTTATAACCATCACATCCTTTCAAAACACGAATACGATCAAATCCATTTTATGTATCAAATTTGCAAAGGTTAAACCATTCTTAATCCCTGAGCTTTAGTCCCTGCTGATTTTGGCGCCTTTTTGTACAGGGTTGCAAAACAAACACGGATCAATTATTTACAACACTGACAGCCGCGACGAATAATGAATATAACACTTTATGTTCATTAATTGTGACAGTAGCAAAAGCATTCAGATGTCTCCTCTACTGGGTAGATTTGCTATCAGAATTTGTAACAAATGTTTGCAGGTAATTGCTTTCACTTATTTTAATGTTCCACAGTGACTATATTATACAAACGTAATTGAAAAAAAAAATTTATCGTAAATGTCAATGGTACAGAATTGTAAATAGTGAAATATAGGACAGTTCTATTAATACTTTAGTTAAGTAAAATATATATGAAACATTAAATGTGTTAATCATTATTATCTACTTAGTAAAATAATACGAATTAACATAGAATTATAACAATTGGTGTCGACCTAAAGGTTTTTCGTAGTTCGTGTATTTCGCGTGCTTATGGATGTCTCGGGTGTTCATCATAGTAAGGCAGTCGAACTATCCCTGCCAAAAAGATCAGGTAAATCGGTGCAGTATTGCTGTTCACCATAGTGCTCATCCCCGCAAAGGTTCTCCAGTTTCCTTGACTTCCCAAAGGCATATTATACTTCTTGACTTCTCAAAGGTTCGTCAGTTGTCTTGACTTCTCAAAGGTTCATAAGTTTTCTTGCCTTGTGAAGGGGTTATCGGATTTAATTACTCCTCAGAGGTTCGTCAGATTTATGGACGTCGCAAAGGTTCATAGGTTTTCTTGACTTCTCAAAGGTTCATCAAATGTTTAGACTTCTCAAGGGTTCATCAGATGTTCACCGCAATCCTTGTATATCTGAACGTTTGCTGATGTTTGTTTCATTGAAGGTTCATAACGATGGTTACCTTGTCGAAGATTCACTGCAATGCTTGTGTAACTGAATATTGGCTGCTCTGGCTTCATTGAAGGTTCATAACGATGTTTATCTTCTTGAAGGTTCACTGCAATGCTTGACTCATCAATAGTTAATCACAGTGCTTGTGTCTCCAAGGGTGTATTACACTTCTTGTATATCGTAAGGTTCACTTCCATGCTTGTCTCGCCGCAGGTACATCACAATGGTTGTCTTTATCATAGACCTTCCCATAGTCTTGTGTTGGTTTGTTCTCTTTATTTGAGAGTGTTCCGTGTGCAATCACGAGGTGCATATGCTACCAATACGCATCAATTCTTAGTTGCATAATCAATTCCGATCCGCGTTAAATGCATAACCGATTTATCAATCTAAACAACAAAATACTGACAAGGTCAAATACGTATTTCTACGCAAGACAGAGTCGAAGTTGCATGTACTCAGGAATCACAACCAAATCAGTGATGATACCAGGTGTTCGCGAACAATGAGCGTATAGTGGTCCCTCGGTGGCACCCATTATACGTACAGCCATAATTTTTATCTCATCAGCTTATCATGTCACGGGACAAGCAGGAGTTAAATAAGATATAATTTCTGGAAAAAAGTTATTATGTTAATGTTATACAGGTAGCGTGACTTTTTACAGCTAGGAAATGTATACGTTTGTTTTGCTGACAGGTATAAATCAATAATAACGTCCAGACGTGAAACACGAATCAAATCGGTGATCTAAGTACCACCGGTGGGGAAGTGTCATATCAATTGCACGATATCAAGTATTATGTCAAAACAACCTTTTTTTCCGTCTTATTTAGACTTGTTGGATTCGATTTTCGTTTTTATTTAGATCTGTGATTGGCATACATACAAAATAAACTTTATGAAACTTGTGGAAAAAGCTCTGGATTCAGTTAATAAAAGCGACGTTTTTTCCGATATTAAAATTATACATAAACACATAAATTATTACGGAACAATAACATTAAAGTGTTCTTGGCCGCATTTGAAAGCGGTTTACAAAGGTAGGATGACGCTTAACAGACTACTGGCAGACCAGAACAGAACTTACTCTATTACACTCAGGCCATTCCACAACATCATGTAAGAGAACCATGCATGATAATCAATAAATGTAAGTCTATTTCGTCGGAAATATACTCATTCAGTTGGGTTAAATTGCTGTGTATATTGTGAACACGATACTGGCATTGACACATGATCAAAACTCCAATTTAATTGGCTGTCCTACAGCCTGGAGCATGCGTGGTCGTGAATACAGATGCTATCATATTGGATTGTATATTCAGCAGATCACACAAAAGTGACTGAAACTTTAATCTGAGAGCATGTATTTGTTTTAATGACCATGCTATGTGGAAATTACATTGTTGTTGTGTACCCTTGACCATATACCTAATTAAATCATAGTGCACATAAATTATATGAATACCCTCCTTATTCCAAATTTTTTTATACATGTACAGTGTATATGGATTGCCTAAAATAATGCACCTATAAATATATTATAATCTGTTAATTCCTAGATCGGTCCCTGAAGATATTAAATTTAGAATTTGGCCAACACTTGTACAAAAGTAATTATGTCAAATCAAGAACCTGAAACCAAGCTACACCGCCCTTTTTACATTACGTTAATGTTGCATGTTTCTAAAAATAGGTTCAATCGAACATACCACTGAACGTGATATTGCCGTGACTGATCTGTGATTCACTGGTTGTCATACACGCCAAAAAGTCCGTCTCCCATCACATGTATAGAGAGGTTGGTTCATCAGGGGCAGTCAGATTGGTGCTAGTCGCCAAATGAGCCTCGCAGGACCACATTCGCGGAAGGACGGCAATTAGACGTATTTCTCTTTGGTTTGTTCCTCGTAATTCTGATCAATTGTCGCCATTGTACTGCGACGGATTCCTTGTTTTATGGCATTCAGACTTTTACGCTAATTGAGTAGGACGTTGGCGCTGCTGCACATCAATTTAGCTATTATTACATGTGCTGCTTTTCAAAACTGACACATCTGCAGCTAAATAATTCACAATCAACTGATGGATGTCACAGCGAGATTGTCCGCTCAATAGTTATACATTCTGGGATATAATATACAATGTAGATCAAAACGCAAATACCAGAATCATAGCTAAAATCATAACTCGTTACCAGGAGTCCATGAGATATTTCCGACAAAGCCATGTCAGCGTAAAAAATTGATGTTATACTTTTAAGAATCATCGAATTTCTATGATACCACCATGTTTGGTGAGCATAAGACTGTTATAATATTTATTTATCACTTACGTCGTAAGATTCATTATTTTTAAGACTATGGATTTGCTAACAAGGTACAGTGTATAAGCAATCAGGAAACGCAAGTTGGACATAGTAATCAGGAATAGGAAACATCATATGCCGGATTCGAAACCGATTTACTTAATATTTTGAGATGCATTTGTTTAAAACTACATATATAGTATCCATATTAACAATTTGCTATAAAACAACCCTCCCTCGTAGTGTATGTAGGTATAAATACACTCTAAATTGTGGAAATGCTGCAGTTAAAACATTGTTACTGGCGCTATGTTCAATACTGTAGTTTCCTATTGTATTCCAAAATACTAGAATTAGACATGGAAACAAAAGCGTGTCGCCATTTACAGAATATGATCTTAATATTGACATATTGAACTTCAAAACGACCAAGAATGTTGCAAGGACAAGTGAGAAATGTTGCGACCAGAATACCATTATTGTCTCGTGTGACGACTACTTGCTGTTTGAATACTGTACACGAACAATGCGAATACCCGCCGCGCTGGCACTGTCATATGTTGAATAAAGCAACAAAGCTATCTCATTTCGCAGCCAGAAATGACTTCACTCCAGAATTCGTCCATCACGAATGCCATGACAACAGGATGTGTAATGGATCTAATATGACTATTGATGATGGTAAACGCGGACAGAGCAGCGGCGGACGTGGGGCGTGCATTTATCTGTTTTATAGACTACAAGATGTCGGACATCAGTCAGTGGAGTATTCTGATTTACGATATACATATTTCTTAATTGACGCCATTCAGTTTAAAATAGCTATTAATAAGAGAAGAAATATTCTTAAATGTTACACGTCATTGACATGTAAGGTGCAATGCCCTACTTTGACGTGTTTCACGCGTTTTCGTGTTTATACGACGGCTGCCACGTGTAAACATATTAATCACCAAGTGGAACACATCTTGGGAATTTCGTAAAGGTTTAGATGACAGCTTCTAAGACTCAATTTCTCCTGGTTGGTAACTAATTTATGATAAATCAGAGTTGATAACACATGTAGGGGAAACATGTACATTAATCAGTTGTCGACTATAGTATTGGTAGCAAACGAGGAGGAACAATAATCAACAGTCACATTCTCAGGATTGGTGGATCATTTCTCCCCAACCTTTCAGAAAAATTTCAAAATTATTTGTCAGAGTGGACTGAAACGATTTAATATTATAATTGATAGCTTCATGACTCTGTCTCTGAGAGGACGATTCCGTTTGATTCACACAGCAGACATTAGCTTTTGTATCTTTGTTGTCAATTAAAAAATAATAATTTCAAAGTCCCAAATTTCACAAATATTCTGCTGTAGAAATTTCCTCCCATTATTGTAAGAGAACACACCTACTAATACTATCCTCTCTCTTGCATAACTAGACGACAAACACACTAAAATAGTCAAATGCATATCTTAGCACAAGACAGGGTCAACGGGATATTACTACGATGTCAAAACGACATATATATATTCACGAATCACAACCAAAGAAACATCCTCACGTGGCCCACTCTTGTTAATAAATCCTCGATCACACTGAGCATAACAAACTATCGAAGTGAATCAATTACAAACTAAACAGAGGTTAATAATTCACGATCTACATCACGTACGTCAATAGCATGTATTGTCTAGGAGTCATTTTCTGTACATGCTATGAAACGTCATTAAATTTGCACCCCGCCCCTAAACCCCAATCATGTAGAGTGGATATTATGATTGTAAAACATGCTCCAAATGAGTGTTATTTTTGCTGGTCGTGATCAATTTTCCATTATTTTTTAATAATATTAAAGAGCACAATATATGGTAGGGATAACAAAATGGATACATTTATTTGGATGGCTGAAAGTGATTGTAAGCACACATATTTGGTATCATTCGAACGATATTGGAATGTGGAATGACCACAATGTTCATGACGTCATCAGTGAGATCACCATGGATAAAAATATAATGAACTTTCTACAAAAATGAAAATATTGCAGATTCGATATAACCTGTGCTGCTACACAAAAAAAAGCCATTGTATCCAAAGACTTAAACTATAGTATATCTCTGAAGGGGATTGATCTTGCAACCTATAGCATCTACGGCTAAAGCTCGTCAACAAGAACTGCATCCATGTACAGTGGACGTTTATTCCTAAGCTATTACCTCTGCTGAAGATAACATTGAATGATGTTGCAATGGTGTTGCCATGCACTCAGCGTTTTTCTGGGAGTGTCGCCTCTCCCACCACTAAGACTGAGATAGTGACAGGAACTGTGTGATGTTACTCTGACAGTCTCCCGTCACTAAGACTGAGATAGTGACAGGAACTGTGTGATGTTACTCTGACAGTCTCCCGTCACTAAGACTGGAATACCGACAGGAACTGCTTGACGTTACACTGACAGTGACACTGAAGCGAAATCCGACCAGTGTCCAAATGAGAGCAGGCCTACGTTCAATAGTGCGAGCGTTCTGCTACTGAGACAGAACGTTTGGACAACGATATTTGCTTCTACATTAAATGAATGTGGTGCGGTAGTACACGATCGGTACCAGTCACATAGTTCCAGAGCGCTCGCCCTATTGAACGTAAGGCAGAAGACTCACTGAGGACGACCAACCCGGCTATATTCTATTCGTAGTACACGATCGGTACCAGTCACATAGTTCCAGAGCGCTCGCTCTATTGAACGTAAGGCAGAAGACTCATTGAGGACGACGACCAACCCGGCTGTATTCTATTCCTCGTGTAGTTATGTCTCGGTCCGAGTAATTGCTAAACTGTGTGTACAATTAGAACGTCTGGTGGAGACTCGTGTCAGCAGCGCGGCATTATCTTCAAAATAAGCACCGCACGCCAAACACGCATGTGATATTAGTAATATTCTTCAATATTATCATCCATTTGTTTGCACAAAACTAGTTTGATATTGAAAATTGTAGCTTTTATCTGACAGGATGTGATTATTGTGCGACACATCGCGTGTATGAGTCGCATCAGAGAACGGCGCTCTGACACTGGCCAATGGTTTATTTATCACCAGCGAACGTAGTCAGGAATTACGGTGTCCAACACTTCCGTTACAATCGCAGATCATCACTGATTAGGAATACACCAATCAATACGATCGTAATCAAATCACGTGATCACTTTGGAACTCTTGTGGATGGAGTGTATTTTTCTCTGATTAATGGACGGCAGCGCGCGATTGTCAAATGATACAATTTTTTCACATGTCATCAGTTTAAATAAGTGTGGAATAAAAAAAGGAAAGACAATATTTTCTGATTAGAGATAATAGTAAACTGTGAGTCATTTATAAATATGTTATATTACTCAAAATTTGCGGTGTTTTATAGTATTGGTTTCCTGGACTTGCAATTTTCAGTTATTCCATAGGCATTATGAGACGACATTAAAAAGTACGTATCGATACTAATATTCTGTAACAATTTTCAGAAACAGTAATGCATTTATTCTTCGAGAGTAACAAACAAACTTTATCTTTATCCAATACTTACTGATCAATGGGTCTTAGCTGTCTAATTACTTTTTTAAAGAAACACACGTTTTCCTTTTTCATCGTTTTTAATATTAAAGCTACATGAAAATAAAAATACAGACTTCAAATAACTTAATGTCGGCTATGATAAAGACCAATTATTCATAATATTACTTCGGAGATGCAGAATCTGTATTTATAAGGCCAACAAAAGACATTTCTTAAAACATAGATACTATAATATTATCATTGCTATAAATGTAATTTATAAAATAGCAGGTAGGATTAAATATGTATCAAATTTAATTATACACTACGGTAGAACTACGATTTATTGGTGACATTATAAGGACCTTTTATGAAAATAAGCAGAACATCATATCAGATTTATTACTATTAACCATAAGGGAAAAGAGATTTGTGATAATAGTAATGTTCTATGTCTCCACTGGGAGAGATAAGATTTAGTTTTAAGCTTGTAACAAGGTGAAGTTAAAAGAGGTCAATACATGTAGTACAGAAATATGGACTTTGGCTTAAAGCTTGTGTATTCACCTGTGAAGTATTTGGTATAGTCATCACTAATAAAAGACTATCCGGTGTATACATAGTCAACTGTATTAAAATGCATTTCCAAAGTTATGCTGTATAGGTAAAGGGTTAGGTGGGGAGTGGTTGGGGAGGTGAAGTAGCCTACAATCACTGCGGAACAAGCTATTTTCTCTCTGACCGATTATCCCCTCCAAAAAGTCCTCCCGGATTTGTACAAATCTCCCCCACCATTTCTCCCAACACTTCTGTACATCTGAATTCAATCATCTGTTGATACACAACATTAATAAGGTTTCCTTGGTGTTCTGAATAAAGGACAAGTCTTGAATTCAGCCAATGTCACGTCACATTGATGATAGACGAGGACGCTGAACCGCCGCAATGCCGAGTTTACCCAGATAATTATGAGATGCAGATTGGAATTATGTTATGGAAACTGAAGCCAAATCACGCCTGGATAATACGTTCAGGTGTGAGGGCAATCACAAGTTTTTGGTTATAATAATTGTGTTGTGTTGCTCCAAGTGAAGTGGCTATCCTAACAGTGTTTTTATGATGTCAACCTAGTCCAGCCAGCCAAATATCCATCCAGACCTTTGTCAGTCAGTTTTCTCGGACTAATATCATCTCTCGTACTAACACTAGTAACAGTTACACTAACTTCTGTCATGGGCAGGCAGACGATGCAGCTGCACTGCTTGTCGAGGACAGATGTGCTTGAACCCTATAACTAACTAACTAACTAACTAACTAACTAACTAACTAACTAACTAACTAATCAACTAACTAACTCACTAACTAACTAAAAGATCCCGAAAACAATTATCAATATGGATATAGCGATTTTATAATAATATGTACTTAATATTGTTTTAACAAAATATAAATTTGCGATGCAGAGTGTTGATGTTAATCAATACGCTGTGCGCATGACGCGTGTGACGTCACACAGGTAAGGACGGGATACGCCCACTCCTTACAAACACATTGTAACACCATATCTATAATTATATACTATCATCACTTTGATCAAACATGTCTTCAGAAGCCGTTTAGTTATATAACACACAATGACCTCACCAGAGAGTTCTGTACACGTTCACCTCGTCAATGTTACGCGGTACAAATCGTAACACTAACACAGGATTAATTCATGCTCACAACAACGTATTAGTCAGGAGAATTGTGGTCATAAATGTATTAAATATGGACAGAACAAATATTCACAGCAGAAAGCATGGCTTTACAAAACCTGTGTATGCAGACCAGTGATAACTATCTAGATCGAATGTCTGCTCCGACAGTTGAAACTAGTGTGGTAAATTATTCAAACTCTATTGATTTATTCCCGGAAAGATAATGCATTGTTCTGAACACAAACCCATAACGGCCTATTACTGTTCACTAGAATCAGTTTACAAGGTTCGGTATTAAAGGAAGGCAGAAGAATGGACGTTTTAGTTGATGTTGACCACCACAAAATGATTGCACAGATCGCAGTATCATATATTATTAATCAGCTATATAATACGTGGTAAACATCCCATGCCATACACGAGAGTCCGGTGTAAAGGGAATAGAAGTCCATAGGAATCTAGGTTGGAAACAATGTGTACCGCCGTTGGACTTACATACCTAGAATTCTTAGTCCAAACCGAACTAAATCACATAGTTTAAGTGAGTGTGTGTGTGTGTGTGCGTGTGTGTGTGTGTGTGTGTATGTGTGTGTGTGCGTGCGTGCGTATACGTGTGTGAACCGCAAA
>JAULBR010013228.1:0-27478 GCA_032355825.1 Melanodrymia aurantiaca
CCCTTCGAATAAGGCCCTAAGTCATCAAAATTCAACAATTACAACTATTAGCTTTGCACAAAATAAAAACTGGCTTGTAGCACGCGGACGATAATGAAGTCACCTTCTCGTCTGACAAACTCCAATTCGCGTGGTTGTGCTTTGAGATTTGACTTAATGCAATATAATGTTCCTAGTGCACCCTAACTACAAATGTAACTCACAGGTTGATCTCTGCATACACGTAAGTTGAACAACTAGTTTTTGTATGCTTAATAACCTTTTACGTACTGTTTTTAACATTGATGGCTTGGTTTGTGTTTCGTGAAGAACGTGTTGTGATGACAAAGTTCCAAAATGCGTACTTTGGGAAAAAATAACGCGGAAGTAAAATAGGGCCTTATTCAGTGTGGGTCCTTATTCGATATTTGTCGATACCACAAATACTGCAATAGCGTAGAGACCACGATAATATAGCATTTGAGTATACATACCTCTTCATTGATGATTGTTGCATTGCTCAAGGACTTTAGAGCAGAAGTAATTTTCCTTCCCAAGTCTGCCAAAACCATATTGTATGCTGGTACAGTTGGCACAAAAATTATATAAAGTTATATACAGACAAATGATGAAACGCGCCTGCACTGACGAAATTATCTGGAATCTTCCTGTTTCTACAAACGTCACTCAGACCACCAGGATATCCAGTTTAGACGTTTACACAAAGTAAACAGTTGCGAATCTCTAAGGCATAGTCACAGCCTTAAATTTAAAAAACAAAATAATAGTTTGTAGATCGGGTTTCAAGTAACTATATTTATATCAACTTCCAATATCCATCTGGATCAGTTCACAACTTTGAGAACACGTACATGTTAAGGACTTAACCTACATTTGTACCCCGTGATATTTTAACTATGAATCAAACCATGATGAAAACATGATACACATTATAATGCTTTACTCCAATAGTTTAGATACTTTAATCGCATATAATTACAATATAATCATGTAATATATAAACAATTATGCATCTTTCGCCTTTTATTTACAATAAAATACAATGAATGTCATTCATTTTCTATGTTTTTTTCGTTAGCATCAAATTTGTTTTACACCGTACAGTAATATAAATATCGTACTATTTTCAATACATAATTTTATATTAATATACCCTTGCGAGTAATAATGTTTTAAAAATACTATAATATTGTCGTTTTAAAAAGGATATGAACTAGCTCTCAAACTAAGAGTGTAGATTATTAACAAGCATTAATTAATTCCAGAAAATATTTAACACCCCAAAAATAAACCCAGTTTAAAGCGAAAAATATACTGCAAGATCCAAAACAGGTCATGGATAAAAAAAATATTATACCAGTAGTTGGAGTTTCTGTTATCTGATCAATACCCACAGATACCAATAATTTCAAGTTTGTCCATGGAAATCTACAGCACCTTTCAACAGTTTCTCTCAAGAGGGTGCATGGGTTTATGAGATACAATAAGTTTTAGCTTAAACAATATTTATTAATATCAAAGTGGTTTGAGATTGGACACAATAAGGCCTCTACCTACATTTATAAATATAAATATTTACTAAAACAAGATGGCAAAAACATGTCAATATAAATATTTCAAAATTTTCAAACTAGAAGAAATAGCGTTTGTTATTAATAATGAAGTTCAGAACGTAATTGAATATAATTATACTAGTATCTTCTTGAACACTAGAGTTTGAGTAACCAATTATAGTAAGATGATGTAATTTATATTTGGATAATTGAATACATGGGTGTTATGAGTATTATTGTATATTGCATGGACAGTAGCGCAAAAAGTGTTCAGCATTTCCAACTGAATTTCCTTAAGTACAAGATAGAAGATCACTTAAAGACAATTGCTGCCATTTTGGCGGGGAAATCGGGAGCACGTGACGAAGGCATACAGCTCGGCTAACGATACAGTATACACATAGATTCGTTTTCGCTCCACTGAATCTCCAAACAATAGCGTGACCTTAAGCAGTGTATTAACTATCCAAAAGAATATTTTTGGCGATCGCACATTTGGTGGCAATTCAAATTAGGCTACTATTACCTAAACGGAGTTTACTATGAGAAATCTGTTGCTTTCTGTCTCCTCCGTCAAAGTGGGCTGCTACTGTTAGGGCAGATGTATTTATTTGTGTTTAGAATGAGTTAATTTCCCCAAACAGCACCACACATTGTTGGAAGGGCATCTACTTGAATATTTTCAAGAGTGTGTGTGTCTGTTGTAAGGTACGTTTCTATTCAGTTACGTCTTTTGGCTTAGTTCATGTCAAACATAGAACGAAATATTTCCTTATTTGCAATTTAATACGTTCTTCGTTGTAATGCAAGGGACCTTACTCTGTAAGAGAAAAAATATAAGGCGAAACAACTTATCGATACGTTTACAAACTTGTCAGCTAAGTTACCAAGTAAATATCACGACTGGGACGTATAAACAATGAGCATTATCATAATATTTTAATTAAACTTTTATAGGAGACCCGATATCTGCTATTGAAAGGATTGGAGTTGAAAGTAATGATTACATTCAAACAGATTTTCTAAAACTTTGGAAGGAAGTGTAGCGTGACCTTGTACAAGTTGTAAGTTGTCTCTCTCTTTCATACAATGACAATCTTGATCTTTGCACCGAGATTCAAAGTGACCCAGGCCTCTACACTAAGATAAAGAGGATAACTAACTTTCTTAGAACTTTGTATCATTGTTAATATTTTCTTTGTGTTTCTATTTATTGTTAGAGGGCCTCATAATCATAATTATGAGAGTAGCCAAGTGGTGCTAAAATTAATGATTTACCCTCTTAAAATAAATAATTTATTATTATTTAGTTTTTACGTTTTGTCCAGAAACAAGATAAGGCACAAACGGTGCAATGCCGTGGTAAAAAAAAAGCACAACTTGTTGCATTATCGGCATCAATGATAAAAATGTACAGCTAAAATGACACACATCATTGCCTTTGATAGACCAGTCATGGGTCACTGGTTGGAATGGAAAATAACTCAACAGGTCTAACGAGGAGGATTGAATTGTCGACCTATCAAACCAGAGGCAGACTTTCTTGTGCTGCACTACACCTGCTCCGTAAAAAAACCCTCAAATAAGTACCCGGTATGCAGGCAAATAACCCTTTTTGTATCAATTATTACTAATAAAACTCAAAATTTAAAAATATGTGAGATATTTAGATTTGCACATTCACGAGATTGAAGCCAAATGTGTCTGTCTCGTCACAGATGTGAGAGAGTTGAAGTTTGTAATAATGGTTGTACTTACCGGTACATCATTGACTAGGATAAGCAGCAATTATGGCGGTAATGGAACATTGTGTAATTCCATCGACTACAATATGTAAAGATATAATACAATTGTGTTTTTGATTAGTTCTTTAACAAAAGATTATGTTCTGACAGTTTATTATGGCAATTAAATTCCCATTTTGTGAAAATATGTCAAATTAAACCAGCCATTTACTCTCAATTTCTAAATAAAAAGATGATATGTAATTGCATACAAACTTGATGATAAGCATCAATTACTATTTTATTAACTCCGC
Organism: Melanodrymia aurantiaca; assembly: GCA_032355825.1. NCBI lineage: Eukaryota > Metazoa > Mollusca > Gastropoda > Neomphalida > Peltospiridae > Melanodrymia > Melanodrymia aurantiaca. The sequence goes on from JAULBR010013228.1 coordinate 3,592, forward strand.
CTGATTGATAGGTAGACGGATCGATCCTCCTCAGTGAAATCTGGGTTATTTCCCATTCCAACCAATTATCCATGACTGGTCTTTCAAAAGCCATGTGTGCATTCCTGTCTGTGGGAACATGTACATATAACATCCATTGCTGTTATTCAGGTTTCTTCTGTGACCAAGTGTAGGTATTATATAACTGTGTCCCAGTGGTGTCGTTAGCAAGTTTATTTTATGAACGTCTATTACAATCCAGTTCAGTGTATACAAACTTAAAATAGATTTTTATTGTGCAGACTGAGATTGATCACCACATAGAACCGATCATCTTTCACAGCGCAAAACATTTTATGGGCTGTTTTCAGTTCCAGCCAGTAGTACACGAATGGTTTATCAAATTCTGTGGTGTGTGCTATCCTGTCTATGGGATAGTGCACATAAAAGACCCCTTGCTGTTTTTAGGTAAGAGTAGCCAATGAAGCGGCAACAGCGGGTTTCCTCTGTGACCATGTGTCAATATAACCATGCATCTGACGTCCAATAACCGCTGATTTATAATCGATGTGTTTCTAGTGGCGTCGTTAAATAAACAAACTTTATCTTTTATCTTTACCTAACTACAACAGTTGGTATCTCTGCAATGGTCACCATCCACGGCCACTCTCTTCCAGTGACAACATGTGCACCCACTCTACAGTCACCAGTGGCATGTTCAGAGAACAAATATATCACAAATACTGGTTTTTGCATCAAATATTAAATGAATGTGATGTGATAGAACACGATGGGTACCAGTTAAATTATACGCAAGATTTCGCCAAACTGACCACGCCTCTGGGTTTTGTTAGTTAGTCATAACTTATTTACATGCTTATATACAATTACGGTTCAAGCACATCTGTCATGGTCGGGCAATCCAGCTATCTCGACTGCCTGTCCATGACAGAAGTTAGTGTTAGTATGATAAAGGAAACCTGCTACTCTTGATGAGTAGCAAGAGATCTTGTATATGCACTTTCCCACAGACAGGTCTGTACGTACCACAGCCTTTGTTAAACCAGTTGTGGACACTGGTCAGTATAAGTGACACTCGCTCTGGGTTGGAGCCGGTACTGGGATTAAAGATCCCATATGCCACGAATGGGATTTGAACCCAGTACCTACCAATCTTAAAGCCAACAAGTTTAACCACTGTGCCACAGAGACCGGTTTTTCAAGTACAAACTATTTTGATAATTATATTAGGGCAGTTCCACGGTAACTAGCGCAACATTCAGAGAAAATTAACCATCCTTATTCATTATTGTGCCGTTTCTTTATAAATTCCTACTGACATTATGATTGAATTACATCAATTGGCTGTACTTAAGTTGTGAAAGAAGGAACTCATCTTTGTTTGCAGTCTTCTAGTGATTTTTCTTATAATTACACAAAAATCCCTCAGTAGCATGTCTATGAACATATCATATCTCTCTGAATTCATGAGCCCAAGACCATAGCTACTTGTGGGGTTTTGTAGCGCAGTAGTGTACCATCTCAACACAAACATAAATGAACTGAATTCTGTGAAATGGTTTTTATTAACAGGAAAAATATGCGGTAACTAATGAACATATTTGGTAACAGACGCAACATATGTAAATATACTTTCGTAATCAAAAGGAACTTCAAACAAAAAACCCCAGCTAAACTACATAACATAATAATTGCAGGGATGTATTACCCTTTCAAAAATACAAGCTGAAATGATCTTATATGTTGTCTATCCTCTCACCTAATTTAAGAAATGACATAATACATGTACTAAAAAAAACAACCAAATCTCATGTCCTGGCTTACATATTTGCATTTTCCTAATAAAACTGTCATTAAAAACCATAAAACAGGAGTGAATTGCTACTAAAACATATTTTTAGATGCTTAAGGGTGTTAAATTTAATTATCAATAAATATTTACTTTATGAGATCATTTTCAAAATGTTTACGCATGAACCAAATACTGTGGAATGTTAATTATAATAATACTGCCTACATAATGAGATGATTACACTTCTATTGTAATGCTGACTAACAGGTGAACAATTCTGGCTGGCTGGCTGTGATTGGAGCAGCCAATGAGGAACTGAAAACCAATTGTCAATGTATATCAAATCTCCTACATGTATGGTATTATTTGTAATAACTATAAAATTTGTATTGTGTGGATAAATTGGTTTGTAATTATTCAACAACAGGTGCAGTTTCATATGGACATTATTAACAACACTCTGCACATTTAATGGTTAATTTAAAAGGTTGTTTGAATGTACCATTAAATGTGCAGAGTATTGTAACACCACACAAACGACCAACACTTTCTATTTGGTTTGCACTTACCGGTATGTGACACTCAAATTTTAAATTAGAAAGTGGTCTATTTATTGAATAAGATACTATATATACATCATTGGTTAACCATTATTGAGATTCTTTCATGATTAATTCTTGTAAATTTTTTCTCTTTTTTTTTCAGACTTCATTAAACAAGTGATATATATGTTGAAGGCTTTCTAACAAGGCTATCAAGAAACTACTTAGTGTTTGCAAATATGGAATCACGTCCATTAAAACTGTTTTGCTATACATTTAGGATGTTGTGTATTCTAGCCACAAACTTGTATTCCATCCCGGCCTATCTTGTCTGGATGCTTATGTTGTGGCCATTGCGGCATGTTTGTTTGGAGACATACTGGAAGGTTGAGGCCCATTTGTTTAAGGGTCTTCTTGCTATGGTTGTTACTTGGCTGTATTCTGGAGGATACAAGAGTAAGTACATGTACATCATTTGTTTTGTCATAATACCTGTATCAGCAAATGGAATTATCCAATTTTTACCAAAAATTATTTTGATTAAAAAACTATATATCTAAATAGTTCGTTACAAAAATATATATTGTTATGTAGCCAGTTTATTTTCACACTAAGTGACTTTTTGTATAGTCGCGGACATTTCAGTAGATTGCGTAAACATTTTCAAAAACAGAGTTGTCTATCTTGTTCCAAAGTCCATGTATACAAGTACCGGTATAATAAAAATAGCTCCAGCATCTTGTTTATTCGGTAACATTTGAATCAATTAGTTATCAGGGCTGGATCAATGAAGAAACATATATTTATTGTATCATAATTTTTTCATAAGCCAAAAATATTTTAAATGTTGACATTCTAATGTTAAATAAATCAAGTTAATTTAAAATATATTTTAAAATATAATAAAACTTGGTCATATCTAAAGGTTAAAAGACAGCAAAACAATATTTAGAACAATATATTCTTTAAGTTTATGAATTGCTATTAAAATGACGTGTTGGCCATTGTCTATTTGCAGTATATGAAAGTGGTGATGACATTAGTAGTCTGTACAACGAAGCGTCACTAGTGATCTGTAACCACCAGTCTACAGCAGACATTCTCGTTCTCATGACTGCTCTACAGGGCAAGGGCCTAGTGGGAGGCAATTTGATGTTTATCATGGATTACATTTTTAAGTTCTCTCACTTCGGATGGGTCTCCAATGCTAGAGGAGATTTTTTCATACAACAGGTAATGTAACATTTTTGTGTGTAATATCTTACAAAAGTTTGTCTGATTGTACGTACGTACGTATGGACGGATGGATGGATGGATGGCTTGAAAGATGGATGGATTTATACTTGATGCCAAAATCTTTCATACAGAAGTAAATATTTCTTTATTCACACAAACAAAAAGTTGATTCTAGTCAAAGGAATACCTACCATGGAGATTAACTGAATGAAAATCATGAGAATTGGCACAGAAAAATACTGAAAATCATCAAAATGTCGCGTGTGAAAAGTGATGTTATTTTAAATGTTGATAATAAAGTGATTATGTTTTACTCTGTTATAAACATGCATTCTGAGATACATACAAGATAATTACAGTCACAGTGTCATAGTAACTACATGTAGATAAGTCTTTAGTTCTTGCATGTTTCAGGGCAAAAAAGGACGAACACGCGAAATTGAGCGACTTGGAACTCATTTGAAGGAGAATTTTGTCTCACATTTCAAGAAGTGGCTTGTTTTGTTTCCTGAAGGTGGTTTTCTAAGAAAAAGAAGAGAAGCTAGCCAAAGGTAGAATGATTAAGTTCCCGTTATAAGTTAACTAAAATGGAAACATATTACCGGGTACTTGTTAGAAAAATTTTAAGATGAATCTCATACTCATTCTACAATGCTTCACGGTTTGTGAAAAGGAATTCACGTTCATCTTGTTTAGGCAGGAGTTCCATTCTTTCACCTGTAAGGTAAGTCTACTATAGTTAATATTAGTTAAATGTATGTAATAATTTATTACAATAGTACTTAGATCTACTTCAGGGCAAGTGCAGAGTGTGTATTATTCTGGGAGCACAATTATTAATGGACACTGGCAGATTTAATGGGAAGCCAACAGGGCGAGATAAAAATAACGTCAAATTTTCGGAGGAATGTGGTCTGTTACGGCACATTTTGTCACACTGCAAAACATGCTGGCACATTTTGTTGTCTTAAGCATGTTTCATCGTAAGGCAACAAAATATGCTAATATGTACGATAGCACAATTTATTGTCTCTTCGACACTATGATTGATGGCGATTGATTGAATATCAAGTTTCTTTCTTTCAAGGAGTGGGACATAGGTAAGTGATATGGTTGATATTAGGTACAGGTAGATAAGTCTGATATGGTCAATATTGTATGCAATAAATTGTTACAATTGTGTATGTACATGACGATAAGTCTGATATGGAAGGGTTTGATTGGCAAAGTTTTAAAAGTTGCATACTCACAAGATAATCGACATGCTCTGGTATACACCCAAAGTGACTATTTCAAGTCCTGGCATAATAATGTTACAATTGTATATATATATCTGCATGTAGGTCTGATATTAAGTATATTTAAGTAAGTCTGATGTAGTTGATACAAGGTACATGTAGTACAACTGTATATGTAAATTGTAATAATTTTATTTTCTCTCCAGATAAATGTAAAATTTAATATAACATATCTTTACTGATTTTTCAGATTTGCAAAGTTGCATAACCTTCCTGTTTTTAATCATGTCACATTGCCTAGGACCGGCGCAATTAAGGTCGTCATAGATACAATTGCAGGTGATAGAAAAATATCAAGTGGTGGAAGGCATAAAGCAATATCACAAGGTATATTTTCTTTAAAATTGAGTTAGATATGAGTATTCGGGTTAAAATTCAACGGTGCCAATTTGTCCTACCGTCACAAGTACGGTGAAGTATCCCCTTCCATGCAAAATAATAACAATTCAACCTCACCTCAAATCAAAGGTTCTATAATATGGTGGCCCAGGGCCAGTGTTATTCTGACTCGAGCCACCAAACAAATACATCCAGCCCGATGGCCAGTGAAAAAACCAAACATGTGACTTCCTTATTGCTCATTAAAAATTATGTTTCACTAACAAATATTTGGCTACCAATAATCTTATTCCATCTGTGACACTAATCTACTCACTGATGTTATTTTATTCAAGTGCAAGTTAAACTGTAAATAAATAATTTTTACTTAGTTTGCAACCATTAAAACATATTAGACTGGCACCCAACAGTCATTACTGTAATAAAGTGAAGTGTCAGTGCTCACACTGGACACGATTTTCTTCAGCCAATTTTCCAAAAATTCAAGTAATTTTCAGAAAAATTTCTAAATAGAGGCTAATATATACATGTTGTATATATAAACTATGTTAGCCAAATTTTAGCCAAAATGTTAGAAATTATCCATTGGCTAATTTGGTAACCTACAGGGTGTGCCCTGGAAGTACTAGCTTCTTCATGTATTGAGCAGTCTAAGATATCTTGTAAGTTTTTTTATTTTTTCTGAAATCCTATATTTTACAATACATGTATTTCTTTATTATTGCACTTAGAAATATAGACCAAAACATGCAAATATGTGATAATGTTCCATAAAACGCCATCCTTACTTTTTTTAAAACTATCCAGTACTCATCTCATTTGTAATTCTGGTTAATTCTCCAATGTCTCTCTCTTGTTTGCAGAACCAATTGGCACACAGTTGCAGTGGGTGATTGATGTAACAATAGCTTATCCAAACGGTCGTCCACTGGATCTGCAAGGGGTTATTTTTGGCTACTGGCCGTCCTGTAAAGTGTTGGTGCACTACATGGCGTATCCATTCATTGACTTGCCATCAGATCCAGAGTACCTTACTAAGTGGCTTTACGACCGCTATGAGGAGAAAGAAAACTTTTTGCATCACTACTACAGCGTCAAAAAAGTTCCCAATTCAGATTACCCCAAGAGATGTTTACCTTTGAGGAAAGACGGAATTATGCAGATCGATACGTTGCATATTTTGCTGTACCACTTATTCTACATTGTGTCCACATATCTCCATATCGTTTACATCTACAGACCTATGCTCAATTTGTTATTTTAAAATACAAACTAGTGTGTGTGATGTGATAATTATAAAGACATGAGATTGATTTATTTTACTTGCAGGTTAGATTTTATTGATTCACCAATGTTTTATAATTAAACTAAAATATTATTTATGTACCCCATTTTAAAAAATGTTTATGTTTTCTATATATATGTATATAACTCCATAGTGTGTCATTCCCCAGAGGAATATTATGTTGTTTGTTATTTTATTCTAAAATAATTATTTCTATATTTAGTCATAAACAGTTACCTCTCATACAATAGTACTCATTTTATACAGCAAAATGTTTTTTGGTGAACATCAAAACTTTTTATTATCAGTCAGTTGTGTTGAAGTTAGATTATTTATACGAGCATTTACCTTAATCTGGGAAATAAATTTATATAATAATTTCTCAGTGAAAAATTATCATTGATTGATTTGTTATAACTGCTACAAACTGATCAAAGAGATGCTACTAAAACCGTGGCAAAATATAACGTGACTTCACAGTGGAGTAAAACTAGCTTTCATCTTGATTATTTACCTGGACGTAAAATAAGGTTTACAAAACTGTGTGGGATAATAAATTGAATATTAAACTATGTTGCTATTTAACACCAGTTTATGACATAATTTTAATATCTTGCCAAAGTTCATGGAATCGGAATAAAAATTTACGTGCCTATATCCAATTAAGGTTCAAGCACTAAAGTTCATGACAAATGAAAATGATTTATATGTGAATGCAAACTTGATATTGAATGGTGTGCTCTATTTATGACTTAAGTGCAATAAAGATGCAAATCATTGGCTTTGTTTAATATTGTTGCCATGTCTCATTCATTAGAGTTGTTTTTAAATGTTCTTCAAAGATATGCATATTAGAAAAACGAAAAGAATAGTGAGGTGGTGATGGCTTAGCTCTGTGAATATTTAACCTCTATAATATATGTATTAGTCGTTTTGTTGTACAATTCGGATCGACCACCCAGGGTGTGCATAATAACAAACTAATGGCCAGTGAACTACCACTGGTTTAGATAACTAGTTAAATATTACATTTTATCAATTAGCTCAGTAGCGTTATTTTTATGCATATTCATGACATCTACGTTTGGTTGTGTTGTTGTTAGTCGAAGAAATGAATAAATGTGGTTCCGATTACGCGTCAGAAAAATTAGGGTCTATACTATAGCTTGAATGAAATCTTTTTTGGAGATAAATTATTAATGTAGGTAAACATTTTTAAAACTTGTTTTTAAAAACGGAATATTTAATATTTACATGGTATACTTGCACCCTGTTGATTCTTTGGCTCTAGTTTTGTTTGGCGATACAAGTAAAAAAGCAAGGTTTGGGTCATTCTTCAATAAGTGCAATTTTTCAAGCAGTGAAATTTTTTTTTTTAATGTGCTAAAACCAACTAAATATTTTATGTCTAATTTTGAAATGTACTTAAGTATATAGATTTGTGAAAATGAATGCTTAAATGTTTAATTTGAAGTAGAAAAAAATGTGTATTACCTAGATCATTTTAAATTATTGCGGAAAAAGTACAATGAAGTAGCCTGTTTTAATAATACAACTATGATTTTTTTACTTGAGCAGAATTTTGAACACAAAACTTGTTAACATTAGTAATATTAAATTTTGTTAATGTATCTGTTTTTATGAGATAAAAAATAATAGCTAATATATTTTTAGAAATCATTGGTTACTTGGTTTTCAGTGGGGTAACTTTCAATTTGGTGCCACCACCGACAGTTACACCACTGACTAAAACAATTAAATAATGAACTGTCCCTACCCTATGTTTTCATGTCCTAATATGAAATCATTTGTTTTACATTTTACAGTGTATTGTTTTTGTTTAACGTTGTTATTTTTGGAATGAAACATTTTTCAGTCTGCCATTTGCTTCTTTTGATAACTAGCATCTAAGTGGAACATACAATTTTAATTTAAGGAGGATCATTTTTTTTTAAATACGTAATGTGTAACATAACACCACTGACATACAAAACCTGTAACAGAAACTAATTAATTTAATTTTAATTAGTAATCTATCTTTAATGTCATCTTTTCGTCAGCCTGTTAATATTAAAGTAAAATGTGATTTGCAATAAAAAAAATTTATTTAGTTTTGTAAATTTTTTTATATAATATCAAACTATGCTTTAAACTTAGTGTCAGGGTAGTAACATGGCGAAAAGTGTAAAAATGGACCTACAAATAGTGCAATTAAAGCAATAATATGTCTCTTTCAATAATAAATATTAAGTGTTGTTGCAAGAGCAAATATCTTAATATTTAGAACGGGTAACCCAAATATTGCACTTATTAAAGAATGACCCTTTTAAAGTGGTTTTTGATTCAAATAAACAAACACAAACTGTTTGCCAACTTACACAACCCAGTTCTTCAACATCTCCAAGTCTAATGTGATTTTAACTTAAATTAATATTTTATTGTCGTGATTTCTTTTGATGTTTGTTTCTTGTATTTTATAGCGAATGCCAAAAATAATATATAAACTTATTCATCACTGTTTCTATTCTTTTGTTTGTTTGTACATGTTTAGATTAACTAGTGTATGCTTCCCACAAGCACATGAGTGCAAAAGGCAAACACTTGATTAGTTTATTCTCCTGTAATAGTGCTAAAGAGATACATGTACAGTCAAACCTGCTTGAGCGGCCACCTGTCTTAAATGGTCACCTTAGTATTCCACCAAATTACCAATTTTAGCGTATTACAACCTGTATTAAGCAGCCACCTGGCTTAAGGGGCCATTTTTTTTAATACTCTTTAGGTGGCTGCTTAAGACAGGTTTGACTGTATATTATGTAAGAATGCTTGTGATTCAAACAAATTCAATTGAATGACGTTTTAAGTGCAAGATGCTGTGTAGAAACTATCCCCTCTCCACAAGTGCCGTTGATGTAAAAAATAGAATTTGGAGAAAAGTGGGACACACAAATAGCATCAATCAATCGGGTACAAAACTATCCATTAAATACAGCACATAAGGCTGTTTAGGACTTTGAAATATGTTCGGTTTAGAGGGAATTCCGGTTTACAGGGGTTTCACTGTACATGTATTAGCAATGATGGTAATATAATGAGGTCGATGTTTTATAGAGCAAAGAAAAGTTATTGACAGAGGACGCAATTTGTTTTCTGTGCTCCATAAAACATAGAACTCGCCACAGTGCCATAAGTGCTTCATTACTTCAATTAATGTTTTTTTATATACACTGTAGTTCAATTTTTTTTTTTTTTTACAAAATAGAAAACAAAATTAAAAGGCAAATACACATTTATAATTTATTAATATTTCCAATTCAATATATTATTGATTGAATAGTGTATTAAAATTGTAACCGTAGATCCTGCGATAGGCCAACATGTACATTGCAGATAGTGTTGAGTTCACAATGTCATCAGATGTTTTGTGCAGAAACCCAATTCAATTTATGAACAAACACATGACAGTCAATCCATTCACTTAAAAGTACAAATCCATATAGAAGAGATACGAACGTCATACTATTATTCATTAGGTATCGCCATCTGTTCCATGGCATGTATAAAATTTTAACATATTAAAATCTTCTTGTCCTTAGTACCAGTCTTGTGTTCAGTAAGATATTTTTTGATCAGACATGACAATTTATTATCAGAACACAATTTCTTCAATATTTCAGTGACAACAATCTTGGCAACAAAAATGTCGTCCAAGATATATATTTTTATTTGTTATGCTTTTGGCATCAGCCAGTTATTATGTTGTTCACCTTGGCAACTCCATATTACCTTTTCATATCCTCTCATTGCACATTTTAATAACAACTTTTCTTACTATTAACCTCTCAACACCAATCAATAATATTTTATCATAAATATTACTTATTAGTGATTACAAAATGACATCACAATTGATTCTCTTGAATGTGTGTGTGTGCCATATTTTCAATTACATATGCCGGTATATCAAGCGGCTTTTGTTAATGCATTGCTTTAAACAGGTATAAAAATCTCTTCAATAACAGTCGTACATGTATGTACATCATAAAATACTCTTTGTCTGTCTGTACACGTTCATCAATGCTCAAGCGCTGTTTGCTGGCAACTTCTCCATTTGCCTGTAACACACAAAAAACCACATTTGTTTCATTAAATGAATTTAAAAAATAGGTGTGTTTAGAGTAACAATACTAACATGTCAATATTTTTTTGGGGTAGGTAGGCCTCCTTTTCTTAGCAAATAATTTTATTCCTCCAATATCAATAAACCTGTAGCAAAGATAGTCATCACTAAATAGTACATGTATACCAGTATTACCAATGGTGAAGTACATATGGAAGATAATGCATTCCTTTTTGTTGCATTTAAATAGATATATTTTCTTTTTATAAATTTATTTATAATGAAAAGCAATTTTATAATTTTATTTTAACAATACTTTTGAATAAGGGGGTAAAATTATGGTAAGTAGGTAGGCATTACCTCTGGAAATTTGAAGGAACACCTTCCGATAAGATTTAAACAGACATTTGAAAAATAAAGTAGCACATACCTCTTTAAAGCAAATTTTGAAAACATGTCCTTTATGCTTCGCTGGCTTTCAACATCAACAATTTTCTCTTTCTTTTTATTGGATGATTTTGACAGCCCAGAAACACGGCACATTTTCTTCCCAGAATCTATGCACAAAATAACAAGCATTTTAATAACAGAAGAACTTTTTTTTACTAACTTGCATTGTAAGGAACTACAAAAAACAATGCTCACAACAAACTTAAACAGACTACATGTAAACAAGTACTTGTTGATAACAATAATGAAAGAGATTAATGTACGATTATTAAAACTCATAACATGCAAACATAATTGCAGAATAACAGTGTATTTATTACGACACAAATATGAATGCAGAGCAAGGAATGCTGGGTACAGGAATCGGATACCATGAACTTCCATTGCAATTTTCAATGATAAATATTTCTATTGTTCATACAAGTGTTTTCATTCTATTATACAGTTTATACTTACTTGTTTGAGATAAACTTGCTCTCAAAGAAGACTTTTTATCACCAAGTATAGGGTCGTCGACATCTGTCAGATCAATTAGATCTTGGCTGGACATGCAGCCCGAGTCTACATTCTCTAGGTTTGACCTCCGACTGGACCTGTAGTCCGAGTCTATATTCTCCAAGTTTGACCTCTGACTGGACCTGCCGTCTGAGTCTACACTTTCTAAGTTGGACATCTGGCTTAATGTTTCATATCCACTCACTGAATCTCCGGAAGAACTGAGCACAGAGCAAGACACAGATCTTTCAAGTCTGCCGACAACTGCGTCTGATTTAGGTGAACATTGAGCAGACTTTGTAACACTTGTTTTCACATCAGTTGAGGTAGTAAACTGACTGAGAAATTCACTTCTCAATGAAGTGTCCAACTTTCCAGACGAAGAAAAGAATTTGCTAGTCTTCCCATTCTTCTCTGGATTACTGCAGCTTTTCGACAAGTGTAAACATACCTGACTTTTGTTTTCTATGTTATTCGAACATTCACTGCATTTAATAGAATTTGATATTTCGTTTTTGAGATTTGTTTCGGACTGAGATGAATCGTTTAGCGGTATTGAGCATTCGCTTCCTCTCGTTGAATCAGACTTCACAAAAGTAAATAAGTTACAACTTTGTTGTTGTGCAGCAACTACAGGTTTGAAGTGTTTGTTGACAGTTGAGATCTTTGTAGAATGAGGTGAATTGTCTCCAGTCTTTGGCCGGTCATATTTAAACTTGTCCCAGGTAAAAACTGAACCAGGTGAATGTTTTGGTGTTTGAAATGAAGGAAACGATGAACACCGATGCAGACGACTTTCTGCAGCTTTGTGTGGAGACGCTGCACGGTTGATATCACTTTTGGAGACTGTTGTATTACATGGTCGTATTTCATCCGATGAAATTCTATCACCGACATGAAAACAATCTTGTGTATTCACGTCACTTTCTTCTACCAGGTTCACAGAAGTATTTTCATTGCCCTTTTCACTTTCACACGCATTCTTAGACTTTGCAAAAAATCTGGAATAAATTAAAAATAAATATATTTTATTACAACATCCTGACTTCAATTGTGAAATTATGCAAGCACTTGGTTTTATATGTAGGGGATACACCGGAGGTATTTTCCATTGACAATGTTCTACCAGATGTTTTCATGAGGTATGCCATATTTCTCTCCTTTCATTAAAATGTGTGATCATTTAAAGTCTGCAACATTCCATCTATCTTTTGTGTTATTAGTTATAACTTATTTACGTGCTTATATCTCATCACGGTTGTAGCACGTCTGTCATGGTCACACATTCCAGCTGCCTCGACTGCCTGTCCAGGACAGAATTTAGTGTTAGTATGAGAGTTGAAACCCACTACTCTAAATTGATAAGTAGCAAGGGATCTTTCATATGCACTTTCCCACAAACAGGTTAGCACATACCACGGCCTATGTTAAACCAGTTGTGGACACTGGTCGGTATAAGTGGTATTACACCTACGCATTGAGCCTGGTGGAGCACTCACTCACACTGGGTTGGAGTCAGACAGTGAGATCCATGAGCAGGATTCGAACACTGTTCCTACCAGCCTGTAGGCATTAACCACTACATCACGGAGGGCGGTTTTTGTGTTCTAGATACTGTATTCTTAAATACCCATTCCCAGACACTATGTTACCTGCTATGAACTGTAACTTCTGCTTTAGGTGCATTCATATTAAATCTCTTCTTGACCAAAGAAGAAACAGCAAATCTATTTCTCTTTGGAGTGACATGAGTATTTTCCTTGTTTTCGGCTTCTTCTACTTTCATGACAACTTCATCAATATTAACAACGCCGAGTTTCTTTTCAGCATGCGGAGATCTGTGAGATTCATTCACTGGTGACGACTCAGGAAATGTCTCTGCTTGTGATACATCACATTCAAGGGAACGATCACATTCAATTTCAATATCCTCGGTTACTAGGTGATCCTCAATATGATCTTCTAACTTTAGTCTCTTTGCATCTGGTGAAAGTTCTTCATAGAGGTCTATCAATTCATTGTCACATTTCACATCTGCTGATAGTTCTTCATAGCTGTCCATTTGTTCAGTGTCATATTTCGCATCTTTGAATAAAAGAAAAAAATCGTGAAATAAATGGAAAAAAGGTTACCAACACTTTTTAACAATGACAATATCAAGTTGTTAACATTAATCTTTCTTACACCGCGGTTTGTGGGATACAATTGAGAGATAAATGAATCACTTATAATGGCATGTGTGGGACGACTTGAGAGGTCATGACATATGATCAATGGAAAGACAGAAGATTACCGATTGGCCTAAAAGAGTGATGTCAATTTTAACAGAAATGAATAAAATGCACATACAGCAACATATGGAAACATTAACTTTACACCACACAGTATACTATTAGACAGTGTTCACACAAGATAAAATAGATGAAAGTTTGTTTAACAACACCACTGGAACACATTGATTAGTAATCAGCAGTTATTGGATGTTAAACGTACGTAGTTATCTCAACACTTCATCAGAGGAAACCCACTGTCGCCACATAGGCTACACTTACCAAACAGAAAAAGATATTTTATGTGCAATAGGCTACTCTTAGGGACGGAATAACAAGGGATATTTTATGTGCACTTTCCCACATAAAGAATAGCAAACACCACAGCCATTGATGAACCAGTCGTGGATCACTGGTTCTATGCTCACACAAGAGACACATTTATGATCTACGTAAATAGAAAACGACTCTTTTCTCTTTCAATCTGACAGAAAATTTAAAAAGAAGAAAAAAACATTGTACCCATAGTATGCCTTGGTCTTTTGACAATTCTGGCTTCAACTGTAATCTCTTTGCTTTTCAATACTGGTCGATTGGTGGGCTCCACTTGATTTAAGTTCATCTTGGGCATTGGGCGGTATCTTTTGTTCCAAATACTTAACATATGGAGATGTTCCGACTCCTTCTTGCTACATTTGCTGGGCTGATAGAAAACCCAAACATTTTATCATTTTAACAATTCGCTGTATCATTAAGAAAAATAAATTGTTAAATTAACATAGTTAGAAAGGCAGACATTAACTTCACGTAAATTTAGTATGCGTTCAGTTCAGTAACAGTGGTACCTACTTAGTGTGGGTTTTTAAACTTGGTATTAAAGTCTGCACAGCCTTAGAGTATAACACTATATCACCAATTTTTGCACTTGAGTGGCAGATGTTATAGAACTGTCTTGTGACCAGAGCAGTGTTGTACCGAGATAAATCTGTGTGCCAGGCAAAACTTAGATGGAGAGTTGTTGGGGAACAGAATACATCTATTTGGTACAAAATAGTATGATTAAATTGTAAAAATGTACGATCAATTGTCAACAATCTTTAGGGACGGTGCATAAATGTAATTTTGTTTCACAATCCAAACAATGTTCAGAAGGGGGTTAGAGTCAAGTTCGGAATGCTTTTCATGTAAAAACATTGGTTAAATTGCTACTTACCTTAAAGTTACTTGGGTCAAAGTTGGAAATTCTCAGGCCACTATTTATGTCAATGTTTCCAAGTGCAATCTGGTAAGCACGATCATCAGACATTAAACTTATCCATTAAGGAAACTAAAATACACATGATTTTAATTACATCACACATTGAAGATAAATGGACACAAAAACCTAAAATTGTAAGTCAACCCTCGAAATTCAGACAATTTTGTGACAATACTTGATGGCCGTAGTAAAATCATTTTTCAACAACTATTTAAAAGAAAATACTGAAATAACGCTGTCGATTATCAGGTAGAGGCTAAATTTTATAATAACCTTTGTGGTGACGTTGACGATTGCTGCCGTGGATTTTGAGAACTGACAGCTTCCTCTAAAGTGGTGTTTTTTTCTGTCTGAAATTAAATTGTTCTGCTAAAAGAAAAGTTTAAAATTTTAAGTTCGTTTAATATTTTTGGCTGAAACTGTTATTGTCTTTACTGCTACTTAAAAAGAATTTGAATTGGCATTATTAACTAAATGATTTTTGAATTTGCAAGAACTGTTTTATTCTAGTAGTTATTAAAACTATTTTAAATGAAGATGAGACGGATTACAGGAGGTCAAAGGATACGGTCCAGCGTAACTTAGCTCTGTTGAATCCAAGTCAGGTGGGTACGGATTCAGTGGAACTAATTTGCGCTTCAAAGGATCAAAGGCCATCTGGTACAAAAACGTGTTGTTCGCTTTAATAAACCCATCAATGTATACAGCAGGAACATCATTCTTTAACTTGATGTAGGAAGGTAGCTTTTTCAACAACTGAAATTACAAACACATTCAAATACATGTATGTGCTTACGAGATAAATACTGATAAATAATCTTTATTAAAAAGTATGTGTTTAATTAATTAGCAACATAGAATGCAACACTTCACTGAAGATATATGCAATACATGATTGTCATCAAAAAATAGATTGCAATTCTATTTTTACATACCTAAATAATATTTTGTCAGAATTAGTCACATAACTTCCTCAATATCTCCGACATGCAATGCCATTTATAGTGATGACGTAATGCAAAAACTCGATTATAATCGATTTTGTACTTAAAAAAACATATGTACGAAATTATCAATGCATGTAATACATCGCAAAGTGAAAGCATATTGACAAATGTCATCTGAATTATGCAGAAAGTTAAATGCACCATCAGATGACATTGATTAACTAATCATGAACTATTACATGTTAAACATACAACACCTTGTCTCAGAAACAGAACACTGCTGACAAATAAAATACTTAAGGGATCTTCTATATGAACTTTCCCTTAATCCTTAACACTAAACTAATTACGATCAACTCACTTGTCTGATGTCAGCCTGTCGCGCCGTTCTGAACACTTTTGCAGCTTTTCCCAGCCCAACTCCTTGTAATGACGGCAAGTAATCACAGCCTGACAGAATACACGTGTATCGGAACTTCTCAAACGTGTAGAAACCATTCTGTATCTCAAGAGCCTCGTTCAGACGACTCTTCTCTACCAGGGCTCCATTACCGTTGAAATCCATTTTAAAAATTATCTGAAATTTAATTTCAATAATCAAGTTTTTTTTGGTTTTTTTTACAAAATCACATACATGTGTCTGTAATCATAATGTAAGACATGAAGATGACGATAAACAAGTATCATATTTTATTCAAGATTATATGATTAAAAAGAATCTGACCCACTAATATTGTAGACATCCAAATGTCATAAAACAGGAATTTTGGAATACATGGTAATTTTAGGGACAGAAATTGATAGCAAAGGAAAAGTTAAATGCATGCAAAACTGTGCTATTTCATTTGATGTATCTGCACCAGGTCTGTATGTCATACAAATCACCAAATGGCAATATGGTGCTAAAAAGTACCATTTTAGTTTTTCCTATTGAAAGTTAACTTTTCTCCATAAAACGCACCCCGCACATAATTCTAAATATGGGCCTGTGTAACAGTGCACCATGTTAACACCTAGCTTGCTGACTAAATACAGTGCAAACCCTCTAAACCTGACCCTAAGTAAACCGCAATTCCCTCTAAACCAAATTTATTTCAAATTTCCACACATCCTTAAGAATTTATTTAAACCTCAGTAAACCGGGAACACCTCTAAACCGAAACATTTTACTCGGTCCCATGTGTGTTCAGTTTAGATAGGTTTCACTGTTGTTTCTTTTCTTGTTCCTGTCACTTCATAATTTGTATTTCTAATAGAGGTGCATGTTTGTTCAGTTCTTTAGTGTCTGTTTCACTGCACATAATGTATTACCTTTTCACAACCAAACAACAATAAGTCTGAATCTTCTGTGACTATGATCTGGGCTATTCCCACTCTGTTGAGGTACGCCAGCTGAGCATCTGCTTCATACGGTGCAACTATACAGTCAACACCTCGCTCTCGACATGCCTGTAATAACACAAGAAATTCATTTAAATAACCATTTTCAGATTTCTCATTCAGGTGTGAAATGTTATGGACACGTACAAAAAGATATTATCTCTAATGTAACAAACAATAATCTGCTCAGCCTGAGGCTTATTAAATCATCAAACAGTCGCCTTTATAAGATGTTATGCACATAAGAAACATCCAAATTCTTACCAAACTTCTCGCTGGAGGTACAACCTTGGCATTGGTGGCAGACCGTAGCCAGGGCAGGAGTTTGTTTAACGACACTACTGACATAGTGATTATTAATCAGTGGTTATTGGATGTCAAACGCATGGTGATATCGACACTTGGCCACAGAGGAAACCCGCTGCCACCATGCTACTATTCTTCGAATAATAGGAAGGGATCTTTTATGTGCTCGTTCCCAAACAGGATAGTACACACCATCGCCTTTGATAACTGGTTGGAACAGGAAATAATACAACGGCTCCTCTGAGGTGGATCATTCCTTTGACCCTCGGGCAGATGTTCTTGCACTGCTCTACGTCCTGAGCACTCCATTTCCTACACAAAGACAAATAACAGTACAGAGAGAGCAAACTAACGTTCATAAGATTCAGTGCCATCTGTGGTGTCACATCAATGCATCTCTGTAGACATTCGCGGGCTTCAGTGCGCTTTCCTTCTCGCAGAAAAACAGCAGCTTTCTTTTTATACAAGTCTCGTCGTCTACAAACAGAACAATGTATGCAAGTACATGTAACATCTGAATTTCAAACAAAACAGTTCTAATTCAAGATACATGTACTGTATAATCCCTTATTTTGAAGTAAATAATTCGTGAATGTACATTTCCCGCGAAAATTCCCCTAAAAAAACTGTTACCAGCGGTTCGTTTGTTGAATGTGTATTGTATAAATAGTTATCGACTTTACATTATTTACTTTAGTTGAACAAGCATTGTATAAATATTTACTTACTCTCTCCGCACTTTCTCAACACCTTTCTTTGACGGAAGATGGCAGCCATCAAAGACAAGGATAGGCTTCAGTCCATTTCTCAGCATATACTCAACATACTTCATGCAAAAATATACATATCTGCAACAGACCATTCAAATTCATTACAATAGCCATACATGTGTCAGGAAAATCTCTAAGCATTATGCAATATTTATTGAGGTATCTTGTCTAGTCATTCCGAACATCTACATTGCATGTTAGACAATCCTTGCTTTTATTCCAATTATGAATATTACAAAATGTTACATTCAATCAAGTAGAAGCCATTGTTGTGCTAAACCACCACAACATTGCTTTCGTCATTGGTCAGTTATCTCGATGGTCGAAAATTAAAGCAGAATGCAAATGGTCGAATTTGATAAATATATATTTGACCTAGTACATGTACATGTAGATTACTGATGACATATCATTTTGTTGCTTGAATTAAAGCTACAACTTACTGGTCTGTATTTTCGCCCAATGCTAGCTTCTCTGCACAGGAAAATGCACCTTTATGCAACCAACAATAGGCATCGATGGCAACAGTTTGTCCATGGAATTGTGAAATATTGACTGGTGTGTGCACTTTCTTCAAGAAAGGCAACAGACCTTGAATACCCATTATTCACTGAAAACAATACAAATATTTTTAAATCTATGCTTTTAAAAATAATACTTTTTTGCATTATATAAATAGAAACTATAAAGTTACACGATTGCATATTTGTGAAAAATACATAAAAAGCAATTGCATAAGTTAGGGACCGTGCATAAATGTCAATGCCTTTCACAATCCGAAGAAAGTTAGGATAGGGTTTGTCCCCTCCGTCCACATCTTATCGTAACATAAACATTGATGAACTATAGAACGATATTTTTACACGAAAAAAACAAGACGTACATGTATTTTACCACCTTCCGAACATTGTTCGAATTGTGAAACACATTGAGATTTATGCAGTCCCTTAAGCCAATGCTTATAAAAGTATTCTTCACAAAATACTGGTAGTAATCTGGTTGGGTGTGCATGCTTCAAATGTTAAGCAAGCATGCAGACTGTGTAAAATGTAAGATCAAGAGAGAAAGCCATCCTATGCAATCACACCATGTATGTAATACAATTAAAGACGATATATATCCACGTCACATCTGGTTGGATTGTAGTTTTGAACATATTCAAATAATTTCGATTGTCATATCATAGTGTAGGTGTTTCCAGTGAGAGAGGCCTACATTAGCATAACTGACATGGGTTGTCTTCTCTTGTCCATGTTGTAAAATGGGAGGTATTGTTTTCCAATTATCGAATCCATGATTGAAACTTTGTCACAGTAATCTGTAATGGGCCTCTCACACTATGGTGCCTAAACCATGTAATCCAATTAGTACCATGATTTATACCACAGTGAACGTATCGAAGTGATTATCTCGTTCAGTTGGTGTTAAAAAACACCATAACAGATTGGCAAGTGTTATATCATATTATTTATTTGTATACGTTGTATAATTCTTTATGTGATTCATATATAAAGAATAAAGAATTGAATTGAAAAATATAACAAAAATTAACATTTTGCTAGTTTTTCTCCAGTTGCCTGATCAACTTGGTAATTGGACCTGCCAGTGCCATCTGGAGGATTAGTGATGCACATGGCATGCAACTTGGATTTGCAAAGTGGATATCAAAGTTATGTCAACAAATGATGTCAGAAAATAATAAACCGCTGTTGCCACATAGGCTACACTTGTACGTTTATGACAGTAGCTGAGTAGGCCATAATGGAATTTATTTACTTTATTATAATTATTATTATATGTAGAATTGTGTTGTTTGCTAATGCCCTTACGATCAAATAAGTAATGTTGATGGGGTCCCATCTTCTAACAAAATTGAAGATATAATCTCTGTTCGTATAATCATGATGATAATATTAATAATTAAATCATGTTCGAAAATAGGGACCGGTACGGTAATAAACATTAGCATCATAAGTTTATAAGGTACTGTAGGCTACGTTGTAGGGGTCTGCTATGATAATTTAGAGTTAAATTATCTTTATAAGATTTGTTGTGCCTGAGGTCATACAATTGTGTTACTATATTAGTTGCAATATAAAACATCACCCCCAGTCCAACGACAAGAACTTTTAAACAATTTTTATGAGCTCTTCATTTTCCCGCAACTTTTGTTTATTGTATCTTCCTCCGTTCCAAAAAAGCACTCATGCCTTTCAAACAGGAATGACTAAGACTTATCCTTACAGTATATATCGAAACCAAATGGGGGTCACGGGGTAAGAAGGAGCAGTGTTATTTTGAACGGTCCAAATGTATTCTTCTAAAAACAATTACTGGACTAAATATGAAAAGTAGATGATCTAAACTGTGTTATGTTCATCCTGGCCGCTCATGTCAAAGAACACAAGAAATTGACAGCTACACAGTTCTCAAAGTTCATAACGACAATAATTCGCCATGTATGTTGTTCGAGGCTGCTCCTATTCCACGCTCAATAGACTACAGCAGGATCACAACATACAGGATGTCTAAAATAATCAACCTTACACTGATCAACTGCAAATTATTACTCCACGCTAGAAATGGCAGACGTTTAAGTCCACAACTACAACTGCTCCCTGACAGTACCAACAGCAAGAATTGCCATAGGATGACGAGCTATCAATCAATCCAATGGTAGCTATCTAAATAGAGATTGACGACAGAACTAAGTTAGCTATAACAATTGAGGTTCAAGCATGACTATCCTCGATCGCATCCTATTCAAATGATAAGTATCAAGGGATCTTTTATATGCACTTTCCCACAGACAGGACAGTATATACCACAGGCTCTGTTAACCAGTAGTGCGACA
The DNA here is from genome assembly GCA_032355825.1 of Melanodrymia aurantiaca. Taxonomy (NCBI): domain Eukaryota; kingdom Metazoa; phylum Mollusca; class Gastropoda; order Neomphalida; family Peltospiridae; genus Melanodrymia; species Melanodrymia aurantiaca. The sequence goes on from JAULBR010013228.1 coordinate 24,934, forward strand.
CTTGTCAGTGTAAGTGGTGTACACCTACCCATTGAGACGTGAAATATTCACTGCGATTAAAAATCCCATCAAAAAAGTAGTTTGTTTTATTTAACGACGCCATTAGAAACTCATCGATTATAAATCAGCGGTTATTGGACGTCAGATGCATGGTTATATTGACACATGGTCATAGAGGAAACCCACTGCCGTCACATAGGCTACTCTTCCACGAATGACAACAAAGGGTCTTTTATGTTGCATTTTCCCATACACAGGATAGCACACACCACAGAATTTGATAATCCAGTCGTGGATCATAGGCTGGAACGGAAAATAGCCCATAAAAATGTTTTGCGTTGTGGAGGATCGATCTCTCGACCCATCCTGCCACAGGCGGACATTCTACCTCTGAGCTACGTCCCACTCCCAAAAAATCCCATCATTTCAAGCGGGATTTGAAATCAGTACGGTATATATACCAGTCTTAAGCCCAGTGGTCTAACCAGTACGCTTCAGAGAACGGTGGTAAATGCTGGGGTGTTAACATCCTTATATACACAGGAACATTTTGTTACCACATAGCCGAACTGCCCGTGTTTGTTTAGATGTTATATGAACAGTCCAACTAATAACAATAACAATATATTTTAACCAGATTTTATAATATATTATTGTTTTCAAGGTTGTTTTTGTCTATCAACACAATAAAGATGTTTGAACCTTAGAGATCTTCGTGTGTATTTTACAACATACCCCATATGTAGATTGTTACAATGGAGACGATGTAGGGACTGTCTGGGTCTATGACTCTCCTCAGGTTGAAAGGTTACATTTGCATTACATCTTATACTTTTCACATATTAATGACTTGCGTTGCTTGTTTATATACAATATATTGGTAAAGTTAATCAGTTTTAAGTATAATTATACATAAATAATAAAATTCTGTTATCCCACTTGAGTTTTCCAGGCAAGGTCAATGACATTACAAAAAATCTTAAAATAAAATAAGGAAAAATAATCCATTGATTTAGTATTAATAAGATGCACTACTTTTTTACTGGACATGGTCCTTTGTTAAAGGTAGTATGACATTGAACTTTGGTTCAAGTAAATGCATGTGTGTAGCAAAGTAAAGGATATATTGTAAAATTCTGATACCAAATACGAACAGGTGTGAGAAACTTCTATTGCGGCCTAGCAGATTCACATGAATATATTGATCTAATATAGTGGTCCGTCAGTATGAGAGTTAATACATAATGTTGGTCTGCAACCTCTCAACAGTTTGTCCTGCTTTTGCAATGTACAATTATCAATTTCTGTATTTAATTCCTGGGTCTAATTTCGGATAAAACTTTATTCTCCACTCAGCACGGATATATATAATCAATAAATGGTCTATCAATTTCAATTATATTTGTTGGTTAGAATAAATACTAAAAATGTTTTCCTCTAACAAACACTGACATCAGGCGTCTGACATTCGATCCTCTCCATGCAAGCGAACTATAAATAACACAATTGTAAACAAAATATTAGGTGAAGTGAACCTACCAACTTGTTACTACTGATCAAACAAAAAAGATGACACAACTCAATATTTGAAAAGACAATGTGTATTTGTGAAATGATTTTACATGTAACTCCAACAAGCAGAATGTAATGACAATGTCTGTAAAGTATTTGTATTTTTCACTGAAGCACTAAGTAAGAATATCACGAGCTCGAACTTCCACCAGTTTTTCCATCTGTTTAACATCTTCACACCATAGTTTTAACCGTGACTGCATTGACGAGATCTGAAAAACAAACCACAATGTTAGTGCCAAAAAATTAATAGAATTGTGTGTGTGTGTGTGTGCGTGCGTGTGTGTCACCAATGATAAAACATCAAAATTTTCATCTACCTAATTTGACGTGTATAGACCGCAGGCTGTACATTTTAAAACATTGAAAATTGCCCCCTGTGGGTTATCTGCTGCTGCGGGTTATACTATCTTTTTTTTTTACTCGCTAACCATCTATTGCCGAACTCACTAATTGTGTTCATTAAATTGCCAATGTATGCTAACACTCACAATAATAAAACACATAAGAAGAGTGCAGTAGAGAATCAGAATGAAAAGTTTAGAAAACCACTTGCCCATAAAATGCTAAATCTCATTGTTGTGCTCAGTCTATTAATGATATCATGATTAATACCAACTTGAATACTTTGATGCACACTCCAAGTTAGCATAAAGACGAGAAAACTACGGGTAAAACACAGACCTGATTGATATCAAGAACACGGGGCTGTACCCAAGTCACATGGACCTTTTCATCCACCTCATCAATGGATCCCTTCACCAATGAAAGACTAAGAGCCTTCATCACCAAAAGCTCTACCTGAAAATGAGTAGAAATATTCAATGTACACAACCAATTCAAATACAGTGGACTCTGTCTAAACCGGACTCGCTTGGTACCGTCGAAATTGTCCAGTTTACACAGAGGACCGGATTACACAGAGTTCATGATTCATCCCGTTATGGTTCGTCAATGAATCGAAAAACTTCAG